>WBMW01003654.1:452180-602029 GCA_013396635.1 Penelope pileata | reverse complement strand
AACGACGAGGCGGCACCGCCAGCCGTGCCCTGACCCAGGTAAGCCGCGGGCGCTACTCTCGCTCTGCCCGACCCCTCGCTCGGTGCCCGTTTGCCTCCGCGGCCGCGTTCCCCTCTCCCCGCGCCCGGCCGGGAGCGGGAGCGGCTGCCGGGGCGGCGGCGAGAGGGGAAGGCGGCACCCGGGGACCGGGGCGCAGACGCTTCCCGCTTCCTGGTTTGAAGGTTCAGCGCAGGGCGGCTGCCACCTCGCTGTGCTTCTTCGTTGTTGTTACTATTTTGGTGCGGATTGGAGAGATTGCGCCGTTAGCCCGCGTAAGCGTCACGGTTCCTCAGTAAGTTTTGCGGCGCGGCTGCAGCGGCTGTGCCGCCCTATAGCCGGGAGCCTCCGAGGCCGAGCGAAGCTGCCCCGAGCCACCTGGCCCCGCACACAGCCCCGCTCCGCTCCGCCCCGGCCCTGAGAGAGGCGCTGGGCCCGGAGGTGCCGCGGGTGAGCGCAGGGTGCGCTCGGAGGGAGAAGGCAGTGAGCTCTTACAGGGGACCGAGCGGTGAGTGGTGAAACGCAACCGTGCCCCTCGTGGTGTTGCCCTGCTGCTTTCGGCCCGTTAGAGCAGGAGCGTTCAGCTGCTGGTCAGCACAGACGCCGGTCCCTGTTGGTGCCCTGTGCCTCCGTGGTGGCTTCTGCAGAGGAGCGCTGGTGGCAGGTTCTGAGCTGTTATTTCTGCCCTTCAGCTGTTTCTGACCCACAGTGCTGGCGAGCTCTTTGGCCGTTGCCATAATGTGCTGCGTTGCTGTGTAATTTTGTTCAGATACATACATGTGAGTGCCTGTTAGCACCTTCTGGATAAGGCTCAGGGGCAGGAGACGGTCGTGACTTTGGCACTGCATTTCACCTTCCTGTTTAAAAATGCCCCAAGCCTTTGCTAGAGGGTAGCATTTAAAAATAATACAGATTCAAAGCGATGGCTTTAAAGGGCCTGTCACCTTTGCCGTGTCTAGTTTCATGCTTCAGAAGTCTTCTTTTAACTTACTCTTTCAACAGAGCTTCAAGGGGCTGAACTCTCCCTTGCCTGCTGCTCGCCTTACGAGGTTAAGGTGTGTGCCACCACTGTCAGGCTGACAGCACAGGGCTGAAAACACAGCTCTTTGTTTCTGCTGACATCCGGCGTGTGCACTGTGAGGTGTTGGCTTTTGCAATAGTATTTTAGTCAAAGCAGCTTGCTTATTTCAAAAGAGAATGTAGCTGCCTGTTCTAGGAACTAAGATGTCATTCTGAGACGTCATCCTGTCTGCAGTGTTTTGTAATCTGCAGAAATGACTCCAGTATGAGAAAATGAAAGAGGAAAAAGCAGCCTGTAACCATCCAGAGGCAGGTTCTCTGTTCTGCAAGCTTTTGTGGCTCAGTGATTTGACCAATCTTTCTGCTCATGTGCTGGTGTCAGGGCTGACCGTAGAGTGTTTTCAAGAGATTGCCATAGAGATTTCAAGGAAACTCAGTGCTGCAATACATGCACAACCTGTTAAAATAATTTAATCTGAAATATTAAGGACAAAGGGAAAAAGCCTTTTTCTTTCTGCCCTCTGTTCCCTCCTCCCTTTTTTTTTTCCAATAAAGAAATGTCAATCAACAGCGGTCATCACAAAATGAAATTATTTCCTCTTGTGAGTAACAAGAATGTTTTGAGGAGAGTTAAGGTGTTATAAAACTGAGAATGGTTTTGTTTCATTTCATGCTGTTTATTTTTAAAAAATTACATTGTGGTGGATGCACTTCATACTTCCAGACGTTTAGTTCAGTCAGCACCTTCATGACAATTCTGTGGTATAGATTTTGAAGTAAGAGAAGTTTGCTGTAAAAGTGAGCTGGGAGAGGGACAAGTAACCTTGGGAGAGGGTGAGTGGGCGGCAAGCAGAGCAGTACTTAATCTGTATGCACATCCTAAAATGTTCTGCTTGGATTCATTGAAAAGTAGCAGTTGCTTCTCAGTGCTACAATGTATTTAACTCCCTAAATAAATGTAAATGTACTTTTGTTCTGAGATGGCATTATGTGATTCCACTGTTGGACACTTAGAAGTAAATACAACTGACTCAAATTTGCTATTTTGTAGTTGTTTTTCTTTTCTTTTTTTTTTTTTTTGTATGTTCATGAAAACCAATTTCATCCTCTTCATCATTGCCTTTTCCCAAAACCTTTCTGTGCCACTGTCTCATGAACGCATGCAGGGTCCAAAACCGAGTGCAGTTAGAAATTGTTGTTGTTATGCCTCGTGTCTCTGGGTGACTCTGGAGGGACAGAAGCTGAGTTGAAGGCCCAGCAGTCTTCACTATCAAGGATCCATCCCATGCTGCCTAGAAAGCTTCAGACTCCCTTAATAGTCAAATGCGTGCATAGTAAACATTGTGTTGGTGTTGCAAAGATACAGTGAAAAACAATAATATCATTTTCACTAACTTAGGGTGGGATTTCTGGTGTCCCTGTTGGTCAGGAAGTTCTGCAGTCTTCAGGGATTCTGGCTGATGGTTGTGTGTCTACAGAGATCACCTCAAAATTCACTAAAATCTTCTTACCTTTTAGTGCTGTAAATGTTCGCCAGCTCTTTCGTAAGGCAAATGCATCTGAATTTAGAAAATTGTTACTCATTTCCTGAAGCAAGCAAACAAAAGTCTAAAGTTGTGGTTTGTTGTTTTTTTTTTTTCAACATATTGGTAACTTTTTGTTGTTTCTGACTTCAAATAACACAACCATTATAAAAGAAGGAAAAGAGAAAGTTTCAGGTTAAATAATGGATAAGAGAAGCTCTGGCCTTGGTCACTTTGGGCTGACACAGGGTTTTCGGAAATGGAAGCTGTAAGTTGATGCCCAGTAAATGAACTGTGACCTTTCATGAAGTTTTGCATCCATAACATCGTAACTACAGTTGTCATTAATTGTGCCCTAAGGTCAGCCAGGCTCTTAAGTTTGCATCCAATTTTGAGCGTAGAAAGAATTCAGGGGATCATCTGCAGTGATCTCACTTGAACTTGTTTTGCTGGAGTGCTGTTGGCAGCTTGGGCAGTGGGGCTTTAGGAGATGGCTGAAATGATTCTGGTGTCAAGGGGAAAGCCTCTCTTCAGGATTCATTCAGATGGAGCTGACAGAACTGTGTGTGGGGAGGAAGTTACTGTTGCTACTACTCCAGGTTGTTTTCTTTTCCCTTTTCAACTTTTGTGTTCTGAAAAGCAGTGCCAGATTTTTTTTCTTCATTTAAAACACAGAACTGGCTAAGCTGAAATTCAATCCTTACAGCAAACTGCACTGTTATCATGGATCAAGAGCAAAGTAGGTCTGAGTTGTGTATGTGTTTTTGTTTGTTTGGAAAATCATATTTCTGTGTGCTTGCTTGCTTATGGACAAATTTTAACACACATGAAATAAAAACAAAGCAAGCAGATCTCTTTAGTCTAAATATTCTTTGTTACATTATAATTTACTGGAGAAAATTAAGGCTGAAGGAGTTTTTTTCATTTCTTTGTAAAACATGGGAGGGGAGGGAAAAAAAAAAAAAAACAAGCCTTAGTAATGACTTTGCAGCTGTGGCTTTAAGCCGTAGGCCAGGGAGGATCAGGACGCTTCAGGGTTAGGGCTGTTGGGCATAACTGCACCGACGCTGCTCTCAGTTCTACCTGCATGGTTCTGCTGGCTGTCTCACTTCTTTAACTTCTGTGTCACCGTTGCTGCCATGGCACATTTTCAGTGGCTGCTGATAACCACAGGGGTGCCGAGGACCCCTGAGCTCGCTGCTTTTTGCAGCAGTAACAGCCCTTGCTGTTCTCTGAGCTCTCCTCTGCAGCTGCTTTCCTTAGGTGGGGGGGCTGTGTCTTCAGTGAGACTCCAAAACCTGTGTGAAGTATCTGGCGATGCAGCAAGCCTTGCGTGAGCTGGACCTCTGAAATCCTGGATTTACTTGTTTAGCTTCTCAGAAACACTGTTCTTTGTCTTCCCAAAATGGAAAAGGTTTGCTTTTTAGTACCGATGATTTGTTTCGCTTCAGGCTTATGAAGTGGGTATGTGTGTGTTCTTTCTCTTGACTTTGAACAATTTTATATGAACTAGGGCTATTTCTAAAGAACATTCAGTGATTCTTTTTAATCTCTAGCAAAAAGTAACAGCATTTTGAGGTGATTTTTAGGTTATTTGAAGTAATGTTACCAACTTGTATGGCTAAAGTGCAGTGTCCTTACTGGAGTTGTTTTGCTGTGTTGAACCTCCACCTTTTTACATATGCTTAGCATTATACATATGTGATAAACACATGCAGTTGTATTTGAATGCTGTTTATTCCTTCAGTTTAAATTGTTTTGAATGCATTTTAATAAAAACATTTTAATTCTCTTCTAATGTTGTCCTGGAAAAACTGTGTGTTCCGGGCATCTAATTTCCTCCTGTCATGTTAGTTTGCTACTTTGGTGTTGCACAAAGGATTAAAACGCTTATGGAAAAAGTTTGGTCATAAAGATACTTAATAGAACAACTGTTCACGTAGCCCAGTTACTATCTGCCAAATAAGTTTCCTCATGCTGCAAATTTTTCTGTTAATGTAGTGATTATCTGGGTTAATAATTCTGACTCTCTGTTTCCTGCAGTAATTCTGTACTGAAAATTTCTGATTCAAAGCATCACACGCTTTTGAAATCTTTAATTCTTGTGGTCATTTTCATTTCCTAAGTGATTTACAGTTTTAATACTATTGTCCAATAGTACATCTTTAGAAAATATTTTAAAATTTCAACTTCAGCATTTTTTTTTAATTACAAAAAAAATCCACAGCAAGAAGTCCCAAGTCCCATCCAACAGGAAATAATAAGCAAACCTAATTAATAACAAGAGGAGGCAATCTGTGCTGCTATTCTACAACAACAAACAGGCACAGAGTGTCATTTTGGGGTTGTGTTGTGTTACTGCAGCTACAAAAGTCTATGGATGAATCTGCAGAGGAAAGCAGTGTTCTTTTAAAAGAAAAAAAAAAGCCCCTGTGCAACTCTTTTCTTACTGCTGGGAACTTATACTGAAGTCTTTATTCATAGATTATCATCCTGCATGTTAGCTGAAAGAAAATAAGAAATAGAGCTTACATTGCTGCTTTTGCAGAAATTGAACATTGCTGAGGTTTATATTGAGAATACAGTTTACTCAAAACTCCCCTTCCCAGTATTGAAGTCATAGATGGGAGAGGAAATATTAGTAATTTTATAACAATTAAAGGCAAACTTCAAATTTCAAGTCCATTTCATTGAGCTAAAATCCCTTAGAAACAAAACAAAACATAATTGATAGGGCTTCTTGTCAACTTCGGCAAGCCAGCAATTGCTTTCACGGTTTTTAAAATACTTTTCCTGTTTGTGTTTGACTCATGTGAGTGAAAGCGTGCATGATATTCTCTTAATATTTTGTTTCTGTTTACTTTGTGTGTTTCAGAATACTGTAGCGGTTAATCACCTCTTATTTTGAATAACCCAGGGGAATTGCTTTCTGTAGCACTTTTTTTTCCTCCTTTTGGAAAAATGTGTATGTATGTCTATAGTTTGCATTTTTCTTGCTTTTCCTGACTGTGCCTCAGGATGATATTCATCTAAACGATAAATATTTTGTGCAATCTGAACCTTTGTCCAGAAACAGTGTAATTTATTAACATGAATGCAAACACAATGAGTAATTGAGAACAGTGTAAATAAAATAACCATTGGTGTAATGCCTTTTATGTGTTAGGATTTTGCTTTCTTAGCTTTTGGGAGGGAATATCTCCCTTCTTGTCTCCCGTTCCTCTGCTCCTTCCTACTCTTCCCTTGGAAAAATTTCTTCTGCAGCAGCTCTGTTAATGACACCGCTGTTGGACATGCAGGATGCTGGTAGCTAGCAGCTGTTGGAAGCTAGTTGTATAGACCTGCTTTAAGCAGGTTTGGACAGTGCATTCAAAATGCCAGCAACTGCTTGGAATCCTGCCTGTGCAATATTCCCACTGTTGTTAGAGTGCTTCTAACGACAATGGGGTTTCTTCTTCTTAAGAAAGCCATCTTTAATTAAGCTCTAAAAAAATTTAAGTGATCAGAAGTACATGCAGGACTTAAAATATAAAGCTTGTCCACATAACTGCTGTAGGTTCATGACCCAACTTGCGTGTCCTGAAGCTTCAGGAGGCCTAAACCCGTGTATGTTTATGGGCTGCTATTTTGTGCAGAGGTAGATAACAGCAGTTCTCCAACTTCCTTCCCACTCCCTAACCACTTCTCTAAGAATATATTCTGCCCCAAAAGCTTTTGCCCTGGAGCTGTGCTCCCATGGATTGTATTTTGGGAAAAAAAACGCTGGGTTACAGGAAATTGAAGTGCTGGCTGAAGCTGGGAGGGTATCCAGAGCTAGGTGAAAAGGCCAGATGTTCGAGGAGGTGGGCAGCACCCCAGCTATAGGACACTGCAGTGGTGAAGGCTTCAGGCTGAATGTCTTGGAGCAGTATCTATTCTGTCCGAGCAGCCTGCTTCTATTCCTCTAGCCAAAATCATCTCACTGCTGCTCTTGCTCTGGTTCCCGCCCTGCCCAGGGGCTTGCAGCAGCTGTATTATGCTGTGTGTTCCCTGCATCCCTGTTTGGAAATGCTGGTCTAAAACAGTTTTTGTATGCAGGTTGTTTTGTAAATGATAGAAAAGTGAGCAAGGATGGATAGTTACTGTTAAAAGAAGTAAACAGCAAAGTAAACAGCACCAAGTGAAAAACGCTGTAGAGACTGTACAGTACAGCAGTTACTGTTTCTAACTCAGTATTTCATACCTGCTACAGAATTTCAGAGAACTTGACGCCTCTTGTAAAAAATGCAATTCTCTGCAATCAGTCTGCCGTGTGTCATAGCCCTAATGTAGCACAGATATAATATATTTAAAACACAAAGGTATTTGCCTCTTTTTCATACTTACTCCTCTCTACTTTTAATAAGCAAAATAAGCAGGCTAGGAGTATAACGCAGTGAGTTTTCATTATGTCCAGTTGAAGAAGCTTATTTTTAACAGGTAAATTACAATGAAAGCCAAATTAAAGAGGAAAAAACAGTAAAAGAAAACATGCAATCACTTAGAAGTTGAGTTCCTCCTGTCTGAATTCCAGCCTTAAAAGGTGAGAAGGGGTTGATTTTGTACATAAAAATATCTCAGAGAAGATGGGTGTTCTTCAACATAGAAATTTCTTGAAACTGTCAGGCTAATTCCATTAAAGACTGTAATGATCTCTGAGTAATAAAGACCATCACCCCTCTAACACACATCACAGTCTGCCTTTTACAGAATGTCTTAATTTCTATCCTGCTAAGCTGATCTGTGCTATCAGCAAACCTTCCATAAAGTATTAATGTCTTGAGCTCCATCTTTACACTGAACTAGTTAAGAAATAATGGGCAAGTTTTGGGAAGAATGAGTTGATGCTTTGTATTTTAAAACAAAACAGCAGGCAGATACCCTAATGCTAGTCTGTTGCATTTGTTTTCAGAGGAGATAATGGGTATTATGTCACAGCAGTTTGAGATTTAAGAAATTTCAGAGATATGTGGCTGTTGAGAGTTTCCACCTGGTATTGCCCTCTTTTTATGATGAGGCAAGTCTTTGTGGGATAGAGAAATTAATGAAACTGTTCATCATTTGTCCCTTCAAACTGATAAAATAAAAAACCAGAACAAAAAAATGTGACATGTTCATGGATGAAAAGGAGAGACATGCTTACCAGGTCTGTCTTTGAAGGTCTGGGAAAGGAAGCGTATATCATGGTTTTTAGCTTCTCCTATGTGAAGCGTTAGCTTCATCTATAAGTTCACCAGTGCACTTCAAAATACAACTGTTGACATCTGGGAGACTAAAGCTCAAGTTTCTTTTGGGGATGAGGGGGATATTGCAACTACATAGGCTGCTCCAAAAGTAATGCCTCCTATCTGTTTCCATGGAAACTACAACAGGTACAAAGAGCATGATAACACTGTTTGACAGAGCAAATTCTCAGCTACAAAACACTATTTTTCAATGTAGTCATCACTGTTAGCTGTGCATTTTTTGCCAGCAATGAACAATGAACAGCAATGCAAGAGCCTGCATGCTGCGCTCGAAAAAATCTGCACCAGCAGAGGTGGCCCACTGTTTCACAGCTGCTGTAACAGCGTCATTGCTGAAATGTACCACCCACCACCTCTCTGTGCTCACGTCCACTGTTTGGTCTCCATCAATGTTCAGCAAGTGACAGTGAATATCAGTGGCTGCCATTGTTTCCTCATGGAGGGATTCAGTTCCACGCCTTTGCTTCCTTCGTGCTTCCATGTCAGACACTATTTGGTCAGAGTGCCCCTCTGCTGCCATCTGTCACATGGTAACAAAATGCAATGGAATATTAGCAGGAATGTTCAGCCTCTACTGCCATTCTACCAAAATCCACCTCTGATGTTGTGGGTCAGCATCATAAAATGGGATACACTACTTTCGAAGCAGCCTTCATGTTTACGGTAGTACTCAAATGATTTTCTTTCCTGTTTGGAGAAGTAAGAGGTCATCCTAATCTGTTAGCATACGTACTGTTCAGATTTTTACCTGAGCTAGTGCTAGGAGAACAAAGCTGGAATGAAGTCTGAATTTTTTTAAATGACAGACAGCTACCAGGTGAGAAATAATCTGAAGTAACTGGGCTATTAGGATCTGGATCAGACATTAAAGTTTGATTCCTTATAGATGACGAAAGTTGCATTAGGTTACTTGTCTGTGAGGTATTGGACTGGGTATTGATATCAAAGAGGAGAATGGTTTATCTTCTTTTGTAAATTCATGCTGGAAAGATGAAAGGACAGAGGGAAAGAACTGGCCTCCAAATAATTGGGTTGCTAACAAATGTTGGATACGATAGCCTTTTTTAAAAAAAAATTAAAAAAAAAAAAGATACAGCATATGTTGGAGAACATCAGATAAGAGATCTGAAATCAAATGATGGAGATAGAGATGAGGAATCATGTTCCTGAATAAGGAATAATAATGTTCATATATGAATCATGATATTTCCAATTTAAGTTCCTCATCCATATGAGGCTTCAAAACAAATATTCAGAATAGAATAAATGAACTACAGTAAATGAACTTGTGTTCTTCCATTTGTGGCTACTTGCGCCTGGTGTTACTCAGTTATGAATGACGAGTGGAGAGGCAGAGTACCTGCCATTGTGATCTGTTGGTTAGGTTGGTGCAATCAACTTCCATATGTGTATATGTATACATATCTGCCTGCTTTTTTTGTTTTTTTAAATCTTTCTCACAAGGGTAACTGAACCATTGTGGGGGAGAAAGGCAGAGTACATGTTTGCATATGTATGCGCACACTTTAATTCCCTCAGTAGGTACAGCTGTGTGGTTCTGAAGAAATGTTGCTGGATTTTAGGGTTTCCCATTGTGCGAGGAGCTTGATGATGGTCCTTCATCCATCTTTGAATATTCACACTAAAAAATACTGTGAGTTGAAACAGTTCCTGAGCACCATGATCTGAAAGACTTCAGAGGATCTCCAGGGTGGGGAGTGTTGTGGTTGATTGTGGTCTGCAGGTGGAGGGGTGTTTTATTTTATTTTTTTATTTTTTGTAGATTCAATTTTGCAGTACAGTTTCTGGAAACTGGAGATTACATGGGAATCAGGCATATATGGTAAAATGAACTTCCACAAAACAGCTTTAATCCCAATCATCTTCTGATGAGAGTTGTATTTTTGACCTGATGTTTCTAAGATGCATACAGCAACATATATAACTTGAATAAAAACAATCTCTGAGCCACAATACAGCTTGTGTAGCTCTCTTCATAGGGAGAGAAAGAACAAAGCTACTCATGGTAGGTGCTGATCTTATCTTCTAATGCATGCAGAGAAGGTACACACAAGTTCAAGCAGTAAGGGAAGAGGGCATTTAAAAGACTTACAATTAGTGTTAGGCTCTGTCTTTAATGCTGGGGTCTGGTTTTCAGCAAGTCTCTTTTTTTCTTGGTTTTTTTTTTGTTTTTTTTTTGGTTTGTTTGTTTTGTTGTCATGTTGCTGGCACTTCTTGGATTTGCCCCAGTTTTCTAGTAAAAAGATGAAGTTTAGAGATTTGACAACTGAATAAATCCTAAGCAAAAGTGCAGTTCTGGAGGTAGTACTCCTGGAACATTTTTGTCCTTTATTTGGCTTTGAAAGAGGACAAAGCACATAATGAAACAGTGTTGTCAGTCATGTAGAGGGTTCATTTAAAATTGCTGGGTTAATTTTTGTCTAGGCCCTGAAAAGGCACTGGTATCAGTTTACATACACAAAGCTGTATATTTGCACATCTAAGTCATCAGGTATTTATAATAAACGGACCTAGCATTCACACTGGAGAGAATGTCTTTAAGCTTTCCCCCAAGCAGTGCAGCTGACTGTTGTACATAAACAAGCTTAAGTAAGGGACACCTGTGCTTCTGGTGCTGGAGAGGTTGCTCTTAATATCTGGTTACAAACTTCCGAATACCTACCTGCAGTGACCAAGCAGCATGCAGATAGCTACCTTGCTTCTTCTGAATGTAACGTTCATCTTTAGTGACTGCTGTTTTGCTTTCGGGACCTTGTTGTTCCTGGCATGCAGCCAAAACACAGAAATAGCAGTTCTGATAAGGTGAATTCGAAGGACTGATTCTGATTGTCATAGGTGTTACTTCTGCATGGATTTTGGTATTGGAGGCTGTTAAATGAAACACAATGCAGAGGCAGTATTTCTGAGAACTTGTAAACTTTGAAGTAACATCTCAGAGAGTTGTGTGACCAGGAAGCACAGCAGGTGTACAAACATTTAACCACAGAGCTCTGCTGGAGTGCGAGTGATGCAGTCCGAGAAACGAGAATCAGCCTAAGATGATGGAATACAGGCTGGGTGGAGAATGGCTTGAGACTAGCCCTGAGGAGAAGGATTTGGGGGTGTCTGTTGATGAGAAACTCAACATGAGCCAGCAGTGTGCGCTTGCAGCCCAGAAGGCCAAAAGGATCCTGGGCTGCATCAAGAGAAGCGTGGCCAGCAGGTCGAGGGAGGTGATGCTGCCCCTCTACTCTGCTCTCGTGAGACCTCACCTGGAGTATTGTGTCCAGTTCTGGGGCCCCCAACCCAAGAAGAATGTGGAGCTGTTGAAGTGGGTCCAGAGGAGGCCATGAAGATGATCAGAGGGCTGGAGCAGCTCCCCTATGAGGACAGGCTGAGAGTTAGGACTCTTCAGCCTGGAGAAGAGAAGGCTGCAGGGGGACCTGATAGCAGCCTTCCAGTATCTGAATGGGCCTACAGGAAAGCTGAGGAGGGACTTTTTACAAGGTTACATAACGATAGGACAAGGGGTAATGGCTATAAACTGGAAGAGGGTAGATTTAGACTAGATCTAAGGAAGAAATTCTTCACTGTGAGGGTGGTGAGACACTGGAACAGGTTGCTCAGAGAAGTTGTGGATGCCCCCTCCCTGGAAGTGCTCAAGGCCAGGCTGGATGGGGCTTTGGGCAACCTGGTCTAGTGGGAGGTGTCCTTGCCCATGGCAGGGGGGTTGGAACAAGATAATCTCTAAGGTGCCTTCCAACCTGAACCATTCTATGATTGTACGAATATGTTGCTAAGATTATCCTATTGGGCTTACAGATGAAGTTGTGAGATGTGTTTGAAAATTTTGCAAGGAGGTTTGCAATTAGCAAACTGGGAAATGGGCAGTTGCTGTTGATCTTAATTCCTCAGAATCTTTGTTTCCTGACAAACATTAATTACTGTTATCTAAGTAATTTAGGTATTTTTGAACCTAATTTTGCTTATATTACTCATGAAATAGTAAGGAATTAAATATGAGAGATCACAAAACAAGACTTAAAATTTTTATTCTGCTTGTGCAGAAGAAATCTGGCAATTGCACTCACAGTTACCTCAGTTAATCAGTGTGCATCTGTGGGTGTATTCTGACACTTCCTAAAAAATGTTGTCTGTCGAGGTCCTCAAGTTGTTTACCATAACATCTACACCTTTAACTGGGAGGTGTTTGCCAAAAACTGGGTTACAGTTATTTCAGTGTTTTCAATAACTTGTCAATTGGTGATGAGTGTTACGATCTTTTTATGGAACTAAAATGTCAAAGAAACATACTTTTCAGAATTTAAATTTCATCGTATGCTGGAGGTTTTGCTATAAATACCTTATATTTTGACTCTTTTCCATGAAGATTGGTATTAACAATAGCAAATTATTCATGAAAATAATGCTTTGCAGAACGTGTTTATTACGTACGGTGGCTGACGGATGTTTATATTGCCGAAGTGGTCGATGATGAGGCATGATACGAGTGTCTGTGGCTGCTTGTTACATCTGCTACTCATTTTTGGCTGAAATCTTATGACCATTTCTTCAGTATTTACTCAGATACTACAAATTGGGTATTACCTGGTAAATATTTATTTCTGAAATCAAATTATAAACAAGCAAGTACTTTGATTTTCCAGGTTAAAAAATAATTTAATCCTCTTGGGCCTCTTTCTGCTGGAAGACGTCAGTGTATTGAGTGTCTCCTGTTTCACCATTAAAAATTTTCATCATTTTTCTCCTGCTGTGTTGTGGGTGGCTGTGTGTTGTCTCTGGAGCTCGTTAGTGAGCTGAGCTCTGTCAAAGTGAGATACCCAACTATTCCAACAGTCTTCTGGAGGTTTGTCTGGTTCCTGCAGAGCGTACATGGTGACTCAGTTTTTCTTCACTGGTTTTCCGATCGCTTGCTACTCTCTTCTGTTGGGCAGTAGGTTTTCACAGTTCACTTTGCTTGAAAACGTGGTTCATGTTCACTGTGGAGGAATATGAGAGCCAGCAACACACTTGTAACTTTTATTAGTTATTACCGTTATTTAGAATGTCTGCATGCACACAGACATGAAGTCTTAAAATTGTCGCTATGGTTATTCTCAGATGTTTCCTTGGAGAGCCTTTTTTAGCAATACCAACACAAATGAAATTGTAATTCTTTCAGTAATGTCTACATGAAAAGAAATAGCGCTTATCTTTTGTGACAGACTAAGAAAATTCCTAAGAAAATTTCCAGGTTCTGCTACTGGCTTGCTGTTACATCCCCTGGAAAAATAAGGCAGGCTAGGGTTTTCAGTGACACGAAGACCTGTGAGAGAGGGTTATGTGTACTGTACAGCCACAGTTGTCACTGTCAGCACTAAAGGTTTCTGGGTGCCACGCACTTGTGGACCTTGGGAAATAAAGGCGCCTCAGATTAGTCAATGTTTCACTCCTTTTTTGTGTTAAGGAAAATTATTGGATGTTCTTTCTTGGAGATCTTAATCTTTGATTTAGTGGTACTTCACAAGAAAACTGTTAGGGTTAATTCATTAGTGCGCTGAAGTCTTTTTATTGTATAAAAATGCAGGGTTCTTCCTTTGCTGTACTATGAGAATGTTTTTGCTTCAACTTGAGCAGCAGAATAGTCAGAATAGACAGAAACAATTCCTAATTTTAATGAGTTTGCAGTAAATGTTGACTTCAGGGCTTTGACTGGAATCTTGAACGCTTGGGAGCAAGCAATGGAAGATCCTAGCTTAGCCTGTGCCTAGCAAGTACAGGGGAATTTTAGCAATATTTTAGAAATCCCTAATACTGTAATTAAATTAAGATGGGTCAGAAATAGGCTTTTTAACTCATCTATGTTGGAGAAAACAAGAGAGTTCTTATTCTTTTTGTGTTTCAGGACTTAAAATGGCAGGAGAAGATCCCTATATTATGGGAGTGTCAGATCCCCAAGTAAGTGGCTTTGTGTGCTTTCACTATCTCTGTATTCTATCCTAGCTCTTCATGTTGGCTTCCTCTCATATTATCCTGGCATTTCCTAGGCTTAACAACATGGAAATATAAAAGCATTCCAGCTATTTATCTTTTATTTCTAAGCCAGTTTTTATGTAACCTGTAAAATACCTTACCACTGGTGAAATGGCTGAAGCGTAAAGGAGGGCCAGGCCTGTTAAAAGAAGCAGTTGAAAACCATACTCATTTTTATGCTCTGTGTGCCTATGATGCTTGCTCTGAAGTTCCTCCTGTGGTAGGCATTGAACTCGGTCTGAAAATAACGCTCGTTATGCCCTATAAAGTTCCTTTGTATCGTTTCTGGTGAAATTGACGTTGATATTGATGACTAAAATGTTCTTTCACTCGCACAGATCAATAGGTCTTAGCTCTTCAGCAGCTCTTCCAGCTCTCGTTAGCTCATTTCATGATTCATTTTAATTGTGAGAATGGTGCTTGAGTGAAAAGTTGGAGTGAAGAACACATAATTTCTACTCACCTTAATTTCCAAAAAGAGAGGATTTTCTCTTTTATGCTTGATCCACTTTAGAAGATTTATTTTTGACAACAATTACAGTGGGTTAAGACATGTTGATATTCAAAACAAAAATCATAATTTAACCTGGGTACTCTGTTCTCTTGCATTGGAGCTTGTAGATGTGCTTGAATAAGGAATGTAGTCTGGTGGGGTTTCGTTGCAGAAGTCAAAATTAAAACTCACATGACTCAACAAGGCCTTGAGCAAGACATCCAGAGTCAGATATTCAAAATTTGGCATCTCGTCTCTTGAACAAACAATTGTTAGTTTGTAAGCATGCATTTGCTTACAAACTATGCTGAGCTCAGCTCAGTCATGTCGTACTGATGAAACTTTGTCACTGCTGTCAACTTTACTGGCACTGCTGTTGCCAGCAAAAATGAGCTAAGATATAAAATGTTTACCTATTGGAGTCTGAATGTTTGCAGAGAATTCTGAAATTCTTTGCTTTATGAAACTGTTTATATACGTAGTAATGAAGAATGTACTCTTTCACTCTAGATGTTTGCAATGGACCAGCTCATGGGAATGAATACAATATTTAATAACACAGGTTACATCACTTCGGACTTACCACTACGAACAGGTAGGAACTGTTGCTGTTTGATTGCGCTGTTTTCTTTTTTCTTTTTTTCTTTTTTTTTTTTGTGAAGTTCTTTTTGGGGCTAATTTGTTTACATTATTGTATTTTGTGATACTGTATCCCAAATTTATCAATTAGACATACGTTTGTTTGACTTCATATTGCGCCTTCAAGCATCTCTTACTTACCTGTATGACAGTTTCCAGAGTGAGACAAATCTAATTTTCATTTGACTTGTACAGAAACTGAGAGTTTCCGTCTGTTGAGTGGTTTGAGTGTCCAAAGAGCTTTGAGTGACCTGGTTTTATAATTATTTTTGTAAATTTGCATCATCCATAACCTACAATGTTTGCCTTGCCAGTCTGCAGAGTGCAATGTGTACTTTTTTTTTCCTCTCTTGAACAGTATTTCATTTGTTCTAATAGTTCTTACCATGCTTGTTTTTTCACTAATAAAAGGTAGAGTGTGTTCAACTTCCTGTATCATTCAAATGTGTTTTTCCTTCTTGGTGACTTCTCTGTTTCCTGTAATGTGGCAGTCTGGTATTAAAAGTACTTGACAACTTCCTGAATAATAACACTAGTTTGAAAGTTCAGTGTCAAATTTTGCAACCAAACTCTGAAAACAAGCCATCAGTGTTCTGCAAAAGTCTAATGTGCAGTTCTTCCAGTATAGTTCCAGAATAGGAATATAAAATGTGTTACACCTCAGCCAGTATCAGCTGCTTGATCAGTCTTGGTCTGGTGTTGGTTATTCAGTTTCTCTGTAATTAATTTTTGGTTTGAATTTAGAAAATTGTGTTTCTCTGGCTTAATTTATTAAAATAACAGATTTCAGAGGAGGAAAATAAAAATCTATTTAACCATATGAGGTTTTTCTTGGTTTACCATCTCTAATATAGTTACTTAGGTCGCTCTGAAAGTAATGCCTCCTATTTATTTCCATGCAAATTATAACCGATACAAAGAGCACAATAGCACTATTTAATAGAGCAAATTCTCAGCTACAAAACAACAACGTCTGCCTCTGATGTTGTGGGTCAACATAATAAAATTGGAGGCATTACTTTCGGAGCAGCCCTCATACTTTCAATATCTTTTAGCGTGGCAACTTTGTCTCTTTGATTTGATCTGCGCAAGTCTGTTCTATAAGGATGTAGGTAGTATCTTCTGTGTTGCAGATTGCTTTATTCTGTTGAAAAGGCAAATCCATTTTGTGTGTTGGGTTTTTCATATGCATATATTTGATGCACTTGACAGCAGTGCAGGTGAAAGGATAGAATGAAATAAGCAATTAGGCTTCGATTTTGTAGTTAAAATTCCACCTTAATGTAACAATAACGCAGATTTAAAAATAAAGACGTTTGCTTTTTCAGTGCTTTTTATGATTATACTTCAGTTTTCTTGACTGAGTAGTGGTGAGGAAGGATCAAGAAACATGTGGTACAGATAATTTTATTTCAAGATAAAATGTACTGATGAGCAAAGCACTTGGCAAACATGGAAAAGCATCCAAAAAATGCATGTTGCCATTATTTGTTTGCAGTGTGTTTTCATTAAGGCAGATAAAATTGTACAGTAGGATTCGTTTGTGCAAGATTAACATGCTTTCACTGTTCTCCCAGAGGTTTTATGGGACAAATAAGGTTATTGGAATTTTGATTTCCCCATAATGATGTCTTTCTTACACCTACCTTTTAAGCTTTCTTTGTACTCTTCATGCCAGGCTCATTCCATACAAATTATTCAGATATATAAAACTGATTTTCAGATATCTATGTCCTGTCTAAACTAGAAAACATCTGTTTTAAAAACCATATGGAGGAGTCAAGAATTCCCTGGAATCTGCAATCTCAGAAAACTCTTCTGAGGCTAATTCCAGGTATATCCTTAATTTGCAAAATTACTTAAAGTGCCTTCTTCTTTCTTTATGGCACTGATCTTATATACTGCCACAATATAGATGGCATGTTCTTTGTGTACAAAGTGGGATTTAGTCAAGAAGTGTGGATTTCAGGTTATCACAAAAAAAAATCAAAAATAAGTTTCAGAAAAGGTTGTCATCTCAATGCCATCTAATTGCGCTTAGTGGTTTTTGTTTCTTGAGTAGTATCACTGTAACGCTTACTTCCTCCCCTATTTCAAACTACAGTGTATCGTTGCTGTGGACAAGCTTTCTAGTTATAATGTCATATAATAATTTGTATATTATGTTCTGGTTGTTTCCAAGCAGGAACTAGGTATTTCTTTCTACACAGCAAGACCGGTTACTAATTCATGTTGGATTTTACAGAAGTAGTTCCAGTCAAGATATGGAGAAGGTGAAATGAATGCTGTAAGAAGGACTTTTGTTTAGTACAGTTGCATGATTTAAACACAAAGAACCAAAGACATTAATTGTTGCTCACGATTTGGCCCGGTGCCTTTGTCTTTCAGTCTCTGCGTTCATAAACGCACAATGTCAGCCTTATCACATTGGCGGACAGGTTTGATGTATAAATGGGTTGCCGTATCATGCCAGTGTAGGTGAATCAACAAATAGCTGGGGAATTTGGGGACTTTCTGATGACAGATGTTCTGTTCTTAGGTTAGTATTTACAGTAATAGTAGAAAACCTTTGAGACGACAGGGCAAGGATTTTCTCTGTGCAATTGTCAGTGCTCAAGTCTTTCTACCCACATTTTTCTCTGTCTCACATCAGTTTTAAGTAAAAATCGTAGTTAGTGCTTGGTTATTTTGGCTCTAAAGTTGTAGTAGATACTTACTTGGTTCAAGATCTACATTTACATTGAGATCTAGAAGGAGAAGTGGTCTGTGTGTACCTTTGGTGAAAAATGGTTATATTTACAGCATCTGCCATAAGAGCGCAAACTGCAGGACTGAGCTGTATGTTTAAAATACCCCCAGCAGCAAGGGCAGTGTGGCATGAAGTCACCTGATTCTTTGGCTCATTGGGAAGCATCCTGATTTTGAGAGTCAGGTACTAATCCTGGATGTATTTAGGAGGTGTAAAAGCAGATATACAGCAATGTGATGTCCACTGTGTATTGAGGGACAAAGTGATGCCTTAAATTGGAGAGGAAATGGGCAGAACTCTGAACAAAGTATTTTAAAATTTTGAGTGTTTTTTATTTTCTCCTGATCATACAAGACCGTCTGCAACCACAGAACATAGCACTGTGTACGGATTAGAGATGTTTTGGAGCACTGGTTAATTATTTTGGTTTTAGGGGCTGTCATCTAACCAGCTGTTGGCATTCAGGTTTTGGTTTTTTCTTGTTTTTACTGCAGTCAGACTAAGCCTGTGAAGTTGAAGCAGGCTCATCAACAGCTGAAAGGTGTTATCTGGAGTCTCTAAAATTACAATTTTCTGGTATTCCTTAACCTACACTGTTTCTTTAACCTACTCTACCCAGCCGTATGTGATGCTCTCTGTTGAGAGGTAAAGCTGTAGAAGGATAAAGAAGGCACTGCTAAAAAAAAACTTTATCTCATATTTTTTCAGAGAGAAAGATATTCTTTGGAAGATGTTCAGGGCAACCTGACCATCACCAAAAATGAGATGAGTGTTAATTTCCCTTCCTGAAAGCAGTCTTCAGCCCTAGTCTTCAGAAGCATGGGCAGACCTGCCTATAGCTCTTGGTATTTTTTTCTAGAGCTGCTGTGCTTGTTTTCTAAAGAGTGAAAAGAGAGAGGAAAGAAGTTAAGTAGAGCTCATGTGCTGCTTGCTTTAAATGTCACACTTTAAACTGTTCAGAGCATCCCTGTGAAGAGTAGATCCCTGAAGGGGAGGACTTACAAATTACAAAACAGTTTGGGTTGAAAGGGACCTTGAAGACATCTAGTTCCAGCTCCTCTGCCATGGGCAGGGACGCCTCCCACTAGACTGGGTTGATGAAAGCCCCATCCAACCTGGCCTTGAACACTTCCTGGGATGGGGTGTCCTGGTTTTGGCTGGGATAGAGTTAATTTTCTTCTTTGTAGCTGGTATGGTGTGTTTTGGATTTAGGATGAGAATAGTGCTGATAGCACACTGATGTTTTAGTTGTTGCTGAGCAGTGCTTACACTGAGTTAAGGACTTTTGCCTTCACGCTGCCTTGGGAGCAAGGAGGCTGGGGGTGCTCAAGGAGCTGGGAGAGGCCAGAACCAAGACAGATCCCAAGTGGCCAAAGGGATGTCCCCTACCATATGGCATTATGCTTTGTGGTGCTTAGCTGCCTGTTGGGTTGAACTACAACGTGGGGCATCCACAGCTTCTCTGGGCAGCCTCATCACCCTCACAGTGAAGAATTTCTTCCTCATGTCTAATCTATATCTATCCTCTTTTTTCTTAAAACTGTTACCCCTTGTTCTATTGCTATACTCCCTGATAAAATATCTCTCCCCATCTTTCCTGTAGTCCTCCTTTAAGTACTGGAAGGCCACTATAAAGTCTCTCCGGAGCCTTGTCTTCTCCAGGCTGAACAACCACAACTCTCTCAGCCTGTCTTAACAGGAGAGGTGCTCCAACTCTGCTCATCCTCATCGCCCTTCTCTGGACCCTCTCCAGCAGCTCCATGTCTACAGCAGGCCTTAAGGAAGGATAAGAGACTAGATCTAGTGTCTCAGCATTTAGCAACAATGTACCACTTCGAGAATGGACACAGGAGGATTGGTGTTGGATTTAATAACAAAGATTGTGAGTGATTTCATCTGTATGCACAGAGCAAAACAGCACAGTTACAAGGGTGAGATGCAATACAGCTGTCGATATTAGGGGAGCTGCTAACAGAGAGAAGGTGTGGAGAGGATTTGACTGGAGCAGGATCCCTTAAATGGCTTCAGGTACTAGGGAATCTGTTAGATAAGGGACCCACCAAGTCCCACAGTGCTGCCAGGCCTGCAGGGATATCCTTCCAACATCACAATGCCATTGTTCCTTGACTTGGCTGCAATGGGAAGAAGGCGTCTAAGATGAGTGCTCCATTGGGAAGTGTGTTTTCAGGATGAGGCCTGTCAAGAGGAAGAAAGAATGTAAGTGGTGGGAGTGTCAAGATGCAGGAGGGCTTCTCACTCAGGCAGGAAGGAGAATGAAGAAATGTAACAGTTGAAGATGTGGGGAAGTGCGACTGTGACTCAGGCTGGAGAGGTGGCAGTGGGACGTGAGTTGGTCTGTGACAAGCAAGGCGAGAAGATCGAAAAGGAAGCACTGAAGTATCTGGATGTGGCAGTTTGCACGAAACCCCCTCCAGGCTGGAGGAGTGAGTGGTTGAGTTGCAGTCCATAGCCCTCCTGGTTGTGCAGCAGTGCCAGGCGAGTCATGAGGAGTCTCTTGGCAAAACTTGGCAGCCGTGAGAGTCATTCCTATGTGGCCACCTCCGTGACTGTATCCTGCTTCAGCCTCTCTAGGGCAGAAATGGAGCTAAAGCTGTGTGTTAAGTCGCATTCCTTTTTCTGGCTGTGTAACATGTAAAAGGGGGATGCTTGTTATACAAGGACTTGAAACGCACAACTTTACGGGCTCTGCTCTCAGCCTAGAACAGGTGCAAAAGTTTGTCACAAATCTCATCATCATTCATTCAATTTACAAGGCGTACATCTTCAGCTCCCTGACATCTATTTAGATCAGACATGCCTACTAATAAAAATGAACGATTAGAAACTTCTCTGTGCTTTCTTTCGTCAGTTTCTTTCATATTTTTTCCCTTCTCAGGAAAGAATTTGAGAGGAGCAGAGAGGAAGAGACAGAACAGACCACACAGCAAATGTCAGGCTGTCCATATAATGTACCTCTGGAAAGTATTCAGAGTCTAGGGAAGATGGCTGTATAAGACTTCGCAAAATAAAATCCTTTTCATTGCCAATATGTCGTTCATGCTTGGAAGTTACCTTGAATGTTGTTTCTTTATTTTTAAATAGCGTTTCTGGCATAATTAAATGCCGTGCATTAATGTGCTTTCTCTGTCCACTTACTCAAATCTGCTTCAGATGCTATACCAGGGAATGACTTAGTCATAGGAGAAAAGAGAGAATGTTTGTTCATAAAACCCAAAGACTGAAATAAGATCCTACAGAACTTTGTTTGAGATGTACTAGTGTATGATTGATTAATGTCTGTTATCATTTACTAATGATAGCAGATGTAATTTGCCTTCAGACATTTATACTGCACCCTTTTTTGCATGTTCCTCATATTGGTATTTAAAATATTCTGATTTTTTTGTGTATTTGTGTGCTTTTTATAAGTGTTTTTATTTTTTTTTCCCCAAGGGGGCACTAAGTTTTTCCATTTTCCTGAGTTTTCACAAGTGCCGTGTAAGTTGAAACCATCTCAGTAGTACAAAGAATTCCCCTTGAGCTTTCCACTGGGCCAATATAATGTAAATCCCTCTCGTAGGTGTTTACTCCCTCACACTGGAGTCTTGAGCCTGGATCTGTTGTGTCCTGGGGGACTGCATTTATATAAAGAGCACTTTGTTGTTATGGCTTATAGTTAAGAGAGTGATGGGATTTTGTGCCCACTCTAATCCCAAGTATATGCCTTGAAAATGAATTCCTAAGGGAAAAACAGTCGAAGAACAACTGCTTGGCAGGTCCTGATGTGGAGGTTTGGTTGAGAGTTGAGTTACACAGTTGTATTTAAGGTGAATAATTTCTGCCAGTGCCCAGAAGATACAAGGCCTCTGTATTGTTGAAGTATAAAATTTTAGATGCCTGAAGCATGAGGAGGGATAGATATCTGTGAACAGAGGTCTTAATATAAATGCCAGTGTTGTACTTACACCCAACTTTACTCATATTGACTCCATGTTACAGGGAAAAAACAAAGCATAAAACCACTCTAAAACTAAATATTAATCTACATCTTTTGAAATTTCAAAAGTCTAAAATGTCTTTTTCATGTTTTCTGGTGTAAAATGATGTGCGTGTGTTCTTGAGACAGCTGCTTTGCATGACTTCAAAGATTGTAATTGTAGCACTGTTTACTTTTTCACAGGAAGAGTGTTGGACTTGGTAAATAGGTTATATTTATATGTGAAATTGTTGTGACTGGCATTTGCAATGTATCTTTGGCATGAAGTTAATTCAGTTGCTGACTTGTACAGTGAAATAATAATTCTATCCGTTAGCATATTTACAAAAACTTTTCATTTTGAGAGAAAGCTGTTCAGTTAAGAACTGTGTTGTCTAAAGACATGAAGGCATTAAAGTTGTATTGAGCAACAGAGAAGGACACATGGAGTTGCACTGCAAGCTATAAATGAACATATCCTCTGCCATTTTTAATTATCAGTGAACATGAAGCCTCTTGTTAGATGGAAGTTGATGCAAGTACGTCGTTCTGTGCTTGAGCCAAATACTGCCTGGTTGAGGTGGCTGCATTGTGTGGCACTTGCAGATGGTGCAGATGTTCAGAGGCTGATTGTACCTTCTCTTGGATGTTGACGAGGCACAATATGCTTTACGTATGCTTGCAGGCCCTGCCATATAGCTGTGTCTTGTCTGCTCTGGAGGTTTCATGTGTCCCACTGAATTCACTAGATTCCTCAGTATTATTAACTTTAATAGGGTATAAGTAATGATGCATAAACCCAACAGGAATATAGCTGGCTATAAATTGTGTAGGTATTCAGAGCAAAGCTGACATTTGGGGTCTGCTTTGATAACAACTGTATTTTTAGCATTGAAATCCGAATCCTCTCCTTTGCTTGTTAAGAGACAGGAAAGAAATTTTGCCTTTGTTGAAATGACTAGTTCTCAACTCTGGTGGCACTAAGTTCTCATTGGATGTAGGGTCTACTCAAAGGCTATTTACACTGGTTAATTTTGGATGAAGTTTATGGTTTGAAGTTAGCTAGCATACAGGGAATGGTGCAAGACTTAAAGTTGTTTGAGCTAATTAGCCTTCTTTTGAAAAACAATCAGTTTATTAGAACATAATTCCATGTGTTGACAACATGGACTTCATTATAGTCTGCATCTGTAGTCAGAGCGTGTTCAAGTTTTAGAGGCACAGCAGAACAGTACACTCAAAAGTATATCTCAAATTATTAAAAGAATGTAAATTGTTTAGGCTCCTCAATTCCATTTTCTAAAGCAGCTGTTAGGACATGTTGAGACAGCTTGAGTTCCTCTTGTATTCCCATACCTCAGAGCTTCCCATTGGCAGTCTCTAAACATTCAAAAGCACCTAGTCAATAGGAAGCCCTAAGGCCAAGGCTTGTGAATGTAGTCTTTAGAGCCCAAGGGGTTTAAATACAAAAGTTAACCTTAGCTCATGAAACATGCTTATCAGTGGCAAGGAGAGGATCTTGTTCTTACTCATCACTGAGAGTCTTGACTGGGTGATCTTTAAGCCGTCTGAGCTTAAAAAAAAAAAAAAAAAAAAGTTTTTATAAGTTAATTATTCCATTCTTACTCCACTGGTCTTCATAAATGTTAGAAATGGTAGACTTCCAACTGATTGTATTATTCATTAAAATTTTATTTATGTTTTGAAGATGCTTAGTTACTTTCAAAAAATGTCAGGACATTCAAAGACATTAATTTTATCCCTGCAACTTACCTTTCATAGCAATAGAAATATGATTTGCATTATGACTCTTCTTCTTTCTTTTATGTTAGCAGATGGACCATATCTTCAAATCATTGAACAGCCCAAACAGGTAAGAGCACTACATCTTGAAAATCTTTAAGATAGCTATGTCACTACGTTCAGCTATGAATAAAACTGATTTAAGATTAGAAAAGAAGTGTTGAAGAGGTTGAACTTAATAACAAATATGGCAGTTAACCATAAGCGTATTTTTCTCTTGCTTTTGTAGTTAAATTGTTTCCTGTTTTGTTCTGTCTTTATCTCTGTGTCTCTCTGGAAGTGTCTAAGACACACAAAAAAAAAAAAAAAAAAACCTGACAGTTTTAAAAAAATGTCGTGCTAGATATAGGTTTTTCATCTTAGAAGTGGTTCTTATAGTACCTCAATATTCAATAGGCATGGAAGATTTTTTGAATTTGTTTCATGTTTCTTGAAAGATGGGAAAGAAATCAGATTGTTTCATTCTGTTCCCAGAAGTTAAGGAAATTTTGACTTGCGTTTTGTCATCATGAAGAAATTATGTTGTCCTTTGAGATTCCTTTTGTCACAGTTGGCTATTCTGAATAACCCAAGAAATATGAAGATAAACACTTGAAAGTAACTTTTCTGTGACTCAGAAGCAAATGCTCATTTATGCTGCTTTGGCAGTGTCAGATCCATCCCAATGCACTGGTTAGTTTTTGTGCAACTGAGGAACAAATTTGCATCAAATCCTACATTATGCAGCTATTAAATAGATGGGAGCGTCTAGAAGCCATTCTGCTCTACTCTCAGTCTTCTGCAAAATCATGTCACAATCCAATCATTCTTCTAGGAGACCGTAGAGAACATTTGTTTCAGGCACACATTAAGGCCTTTTTTTTGTTTAGCATCCCTATGGGAATAGGGGGCACTTTGGCGTCTTAGCTGAAACAGCAGTGTACTGTGAACTCTTGGAAGAGTATGCTGCTTTCTCCTTGTTTTAGTTCATCCTAAGTTAGGCCATGTCTTTGCATGGCAGAGCCTGTAGCGTGCAGTGTCTAAAAGGAAGCAACCCTTTTCATCCTTGACTTCTCCACAAACAGCTCGGTAGTGGAGTAGCCATGTAGCAAGCTGAGTGACGGTTTACAGCAGTGTAATGAGAGTGATCCACAGGCAGAGTGCTGTGCTTGTGATCATTTTGGGAACAAAGAGACGGCAGCGGGGAGTAGGACAGTATGTGTGAAAACACAGCTAGCATAGGAAAGGCAACAGACTGGGGAAGACCACTTCGATGTTTGCTGGATTTGTTGAGTCTAAGGCATAGGAGGTGAAGAGGGACTGGGTCATTCCATGTGTCGTGACTCCAGAAGTTGCTTTGCCTTCTGTACAACTTGAGTTTGAGCTCATTGTAGTTGGGCACTTCACTTGATCACTCTGTTCACCCTAGGAAGGCAAATATGTGATTTGGGATTAATGAGATTGTCTGGTCAGCAACAAAAGACATCTTTCTGTTTACTTGGGAGACATGTTCTTAAACTGGAAAGGCTTTACTGAGATAGACGCTAATGATTATAGAGTAATTGACTGAGCCACGTTCACTGTCAGCCAATCCAGACTTCAAATTCAGAGGTGCCTACTATTGGACAGAGGCTAAAGGTCTTTAATGAAGAATGCACTTAATGGTGCTGTTTAGACAGACTTGACCACATCAGGAGGCCTGTATATTACAGGGGCTTTGTCTGAATTTGTGGGACTGGGGAATAGGTCTGAAAGTATTCAAAGGTGGAAGGGGGCGTATAAAATAGCATAGTTAAGTGAAGAGCTACCAAATACATTTGCTTAAAATCTGCATCTTCTCTACTATGTAGATTACTTAGTAAAGCAAAGAGAATATTATTTCCTATAAATAAAAATGGAATACGTTAACTGCTATGCTCTAGAGTGGCTGCTAATGGTTCATTCAAAGTCCCCCGAAACTTTTGTGCTGCTCCTGGACTCTGCTCTGCTCAGAGATGCAAATTCCACATGTTCTTCTCACAAGGAGAAGGGGTTTCTGTTTCATCCCTATTTTCTCTATGATGCTTTGCACTTCCCTGATTGTTTGCAACTCTCTCTACCTAGCAGCTATCATGAGAGAAAGAGCATCTGTTCTTGCATTCTCTGTTTCATTTTTATCTTGTTTTGAGAATAGATCTCTGCTTCAAAATATCTTTGCTTACTGAAAGAAGAATTTCTGGTTGTTGCTAATAGAATAGAACAGTTTCTCTGGGGCTACAGTTCAGCAGTGCTTTGTCAACCATGGCTCAGACAACATTTCAGGGATGAACAGTTGTAACTTTGCTGTTTGTGGGCTGTTGGGCAAGTCATCTGTGTGTGTGTGCACGCGTGCTCGTGTGCTGTCTTTTTTCAGTTTTGTTTTTAAAGAGCTTTCAAGTTTTTTTTTTTTATTTCCACAGAGAGGTTTTCGATTCCGATACGTGTGCGAAGGGCCTTCACATGGTGGACTTCCTGGTGCTTCCAGTGAAAAGAACAAAAAGTCATATCCCCAAGTCAAAGTAAGAATGTAAATCATTAATGTTTTGCAAACTGAATGCAGATGCATGTAGGATCCTACTGCAAATCAACATACTTTTTCATGAAATCATTCGCTTTATGTGAAATTGACTGCGCTTCATTTCCCACTTCGAAAGTGTAATTGGTTTTAAAAGGCAAGTAGTTTTCAGATTTGTAGAGATATTTTGGCATCATATTTATCTGCCAACTGTTGAGCAGTAATCTTTTCTGTACCTACCACCTCACTGCACTGCCCTTGCACCAATCGATGGAGCTCTTCCCTAAGGTGCAGCTTTAGTATAATGCATGGCCTGATCTGGTCAGTTACTCCGCTTCTAGGATAATGCATAGCTTGAGTCTACTCAGTTATTCCAGTTCAGTCCAAAATGCTATTTACCACGTTTTCCTTCTTGTTCTGTTCATGTTACTCCTTACTCAACGGCTCTAGGATATTGGATCCTTAAGTTCTTAAGGATTTAATTGAGATAATTTTAAAATCAACAGATAACTTGTCATTTTAAGAGAAGCAGCATTATTTTCAGGAGTTCTTTAAACATTTTTTCTTTTTTTCCAGGAAATTCTTAAGTATGTTAATCAAAGAAACATTCTGAGCTAGCACAATATGAAGATTATAACAGTGATGATTAACCATTCTAGGATTAGGGATGAACTTTCGTTGCCTAAGATTCTTGCAACAGATTCTTTCCCCATAGAAATGGGGAAAAGATACACTGTGTGTTTTCTGCATTTTTTTTTTTTTGAACTTAATGAAAGTCTTGGTTTTGTTGCATTACATCTTTGATGAGCTATTGCACTAGAGATAGTCTCATGAGGACCAGGTTTGATATCTTTTAATTCTGCTGTTGTCTTACTCCTTTACAAGAAGAGAAGGGGATGGAAGGGTGGCAAGCAGTGAGCCTCTGTACTAGGCCTTGGTGTGTGCTGCTCATCAGCTTTCACTTGTACGTGTGTAGTTCTTCTCCAGTTCTTGAGAAAGACAAGTTTGGAACAGCTCCATCTCCATAATGAATCAGTATGTGTGTGACTCAATGGAAAATAGTCAGCATTGGCTGAGATAGCCTAGGGTGGTAGTCTGGCAGATTGAGAAGAGGCTGCGAAGGCTGATAGTATGTAGCCTTGCAAAACTGTTAGGAAAAGTTACTAGCCCAGGCGAAGATTCTACTTGCTTTTTCCTTTCCTATTGTGATGGTAATGATGAACCAATGAATTTTATTCATTGGTATGTTTATAAAAAAAAAAAAAAAAAAAAGTATCTCAATGAAACCAGGTCTTTGGATTCCAATTCCATCTGTATTGTTAATTAATACAAGTAATTATCAAGTGTCATTGTTATTGATGATAATTGTCATGCTATTGTGTTTCCCAAAGGTGTAATGGGACATATAATAGTATGATAAGTAGATATGCAATTAGAGGTTCTATAGGGAATGGAATTTCTCCATGGGTAAACTAGAAAGCAAAATCTTCTTTGGCTTTCCTTCAAACCTCTTGTTTTCATTGATCATCAGCTTTTAAATTTCATCTAAAGCTCTCCCAACACACGTGTCCTTTCCTCTCCCTCCCTCTTGTCCTACTGTGTGCATCTGGGTTTTTTTCTAGTACAAATCCCCACATGGCAACACCTGCTGGGAGAGGCTGGCAAAGGAACATAACAAGTAAATTCCTCAAGGCCATTGCTTGTTAGTGCTTGTTCTTGATTCAAGTGGTGCCAGTAAAGACAGAAACGTTTCACACCTTTTCCTGTAAGTCTCTCCTCTGTTTTGTCAAGCAGTGCTCACCTTGTCATAAATGAGGCGAGCACACTTGAAGGTTATTGTATTTTATTTATTTTTTTATGCTTATGCCAAGACTTTCACCATAAAACTTCCATTTGTTGATCCTAGTGATGTGAAATGACAGTAGTGTGAGCTTTGGCTGTAGTGTAAAAAGGAGGTTTTGTGACAGATCTTTAGACCTTGGCCATGGGATGGTCAGAGCAGCTCACACGGGGATCTCTCTTCTGCTTGGCCAGGTCTGCACAGAAAGCCGAGGTAGTTTACCAGTAGGCACCATAAAGTGCTCTGAAAACAGGCATCTTCAGTGCACAAAAAAGCATTGTAGTCTCCCTGCACCCTTTTCATAGGATTATGTATTGAAGACACGTTTATCTGATACGACCTCTTGCATAACGTGGACTTTTGAACCTCAACCATTTTTTTTCCTGCACCTACTCCCTAACATCTAGCTGAGCTGGAACACATAAAGATGCTTGTTTTATTTAATGACTGGAATGCTGAAGACTCTGCCATGTCTCTAGGCAAGATATTTTGGTAATTAATTACATATTTAAGCATGTCCTGTAGAGCATATTAGAAGATGCTGTATGTCAGGAGTTTGTGTAGCAGTCCTGCAGTGCCAGCAAGTCTTTGCACTTGAGACAAAACTGCACTGGCTGGTAACTTGAGATTGATTTAAAAACTCTTGTTTTGACAGCACACGGAGCCCAGTTAGCAGTAGTATTTTTTCTATAATACCAAGAATGGAATTCTTTCAACTTTGTGAAATTATATTCCTTTGTTTACAGCTGTCTTTGCTATCAATGATCCTAATATTATACACAAAACACGTTACCTTTTTGGGAGATTACATGAGTTTTATATAACTTTGCCAAGAAGCTGTAGATACCAAACATACTGATATGGAGCAATCAATACTATAATGAAGGAAGATTTCGTGACAAGCTACTTAATATTCTTCATTGAAATTTCATTTTCATCTGGTTAGTGGAAGTAACACAACACTGGAAAATTGTGCCATCTAGAACAGCTGAAATTAACGCTCTTGAGCTGTTGTCTTATCATTAGCTTCTTGGAGCAAAGGACAGTTGGGAGTTCTATATAGTTATTCTATATCCAAATAACAACAGATATGCTCTCCCAAAACTTTCTAAAGAGTTTTAGAAGAAGAAGAAAAAACAGATAGAGAACCACCAAAAGAACAAAACTGGATTGTCTGATATTATCGCCAGCTCACTGAACTATCTACATTTTTTATTCATAAGTTGCTTGTTTTTATGTATTTGGAAAACTGCCAGAAACCTTCCACAGAAGATTTCCACTTGCCTTTTTTACATGTTTAACGTGTGTCCTGATCTTGCATACTGATGCTAGTGTATTCAAGTTTAACACTGAAGTGCTTGATACAGTTTTGGGCGTGAAAAGAATTTACTGAAAATAGCGGTGTGACGGAAATGTCCTGAGTTTTCATCTCCTTGGGGGCAAATCTACATGGGTGGCTGCAAACAAATTCACGTTGCCTATTCTGTGAGCTGGATGTAAATGAGTTTCAGCCCAGAGGCTGAGTAACCACATTGCTCAGAGATGTGCCCGAGCTAATAAGCACTGTCTCTCTGCCGATGAGTTTGGACGTAGTGCAGTCAGCTTATGGATCAAAGCTGCGTCCCAGTTAGGCAGCCCTGAACCCAGGCACCCAAACAGGAGTGCTGCCCATCCAGACATGTCCTTGGGCTATCCTAAATTATACCTCAGTTTGGAGATAAGCATTCTTATTGAAATCAGGGGAATTTCAGCACCTACTTCAGGAGGAAGATTTACAGAAAATGAGGCAAGTTATTTGGTTGATGAACTTTCTTGTTGAAGAAAGGAGCAACATACTTGTTTTTTCCCCCATAGGAATTAAATTGTAGAGTGATAGATTGCTGATTACAGGTTAAAGATGAATTAATTCAACACCAGAGTTAAGAAATAATTGCTAGTGAAGAATAAACAGATTTTTTTCTTATAAAATCTTTACTGTCTGTTAAAAACCTGCCCTGAACCAATTCAGACAAAGGTAAATTTGGTGAGATTTGTGCTTTTTACTGCCATGGTTGATTTTGTTGAGACTGGAGTCCCTTTACTTGGGCTCCTGGAGCAGTGCACCTAAGTCTGTGACCTCACATTCAGAGAGGCTCCAAGGATCTGCAACTCCCATTGATTTCAGTTACTTTACATTGCTTATTCTTTGGCCTCTTAGTACGTACTCCAGCCAAGTAAGTACATATTCCTACCAAGTCTGAAATGTTTTGTCTTAAACTAGCAACTGAAAAAACAGTATTGCTGCTCTCTGGAAATGTGGCATTTATGAAGAATGAGGGATGCCTCATCTGTGGAACACTTGTTTTATCTGAGTATTTAAGACAGCACTGGTCATACTCAAAAGGTCAGACAGGACTGGGGATGTCGCTGCTATAACAAAATGGTTAGAAAGAGAAATTGGTATTTTTATCGTTGCTGGCTTTGTGTGTTTGACACGGTCTTTTCCATCATTTGCTTTCTTTAGTTAACTAGTTGGTTTCACTTCTTGCTTGTGTGAGTAACTGGAAAAACCATCTTTCAAGTAGAAAAATGTTTTTTTATGAAGTTTTTATAAAGTTTTAGAAAGTATAAAAAAGAGAAATGTTTGGGGTCTGGATCTCAGGAAGATGTGAAATAACTGAAAAAAACTTTCAACTTTTGTTTTGAAATTGAGTTGATTTCAAGTTCACAGGGTCCTTTTAATCTCTCAGGCAAATCTCTCTCAAACAGGAACAGCCGATAAATGTGAGCCTGCAGCATTTTGACTTTATCAGATTAGATCAATTGAATGCTGCTTCAGTACAGGATGTAATCAAGTATTACAGCTTTGCCTCTTCCCAGGAACTCTTTCTCTTTTCTCTCATTCAATTTGATGTTTAGTAGCTATTTTTTTCAGATCACAGACGTGCTTCAAAGCAATACAGCACCCAACTGCTTATCTCCCTCTCATACTGTGTGTATATTTTTCTGTCAACACCATAATCCTTGGGTTCCTGTATGGGTATTCGGCCTTGTCACACGCTATCTGCCTTCTAACACCTTTGACTGCATTTTTTATGTGAAGTAAAAGGTGACAGTTATTTGCGTATCTTGTATATCTGATACCAGAATCAATTTTAGGTTTTTCTGAAATTGTGGTGTCAGTGTTTCAAGGATACCCAAAAATGATTTCAGACTTAATTTATGTTACATAAGGGTGGTTAACCACTGGGGCTGTTTTTCTGGCCACTGACATAAGCTGGATGTCTCAAGGTCACATAGGAAGGTCTGTCTCTACGGCATGCAGGTAGGAAACAGTTCAGGGACATCCTACAGCCTTTGCAGCATAGGATGTCAGACTAGATGACGAAAATAGTCCTTTCTTGCCTAATGACCTATATAAGGTATTACGTTTTAAGAACTCTCTTGTTTTTCCCCTAAGAGAGACTGCAAAGATCATGCTGAGCTGAGTAACAAGGGAAGATTGCAATCTGGTTACCGCTGCAGTTGTATGTTCTGCTTTCAGAGGCTGGAAAGTCCTTGACGTGCAGCAGTCCTACCTACAGTTTCACTGTGGTTTCTACAGCTGATGAAGGATTGCCTTGTACTTTTCTGATACGATAGGAGAGCATGCGTGTTACTCATAATGAATATAACACTATAGATGTGCTGGAACTTTCTAGCAGGGAAAGGTTTTGTTACTGAGGGATGAAAAGAAAATATTTTTTTTAAAAGCCCCCCCTCTTGAAAGTTTCATTATATTAATGAAGGTGACATTTAGCACAAAATAGGATCATTCTTATTTTCAGATCACTTCATGAAAGTTACACAGGGATTCCTGTATTTTCCCACCACGGATAAACGGGGGAAATGGTGAAGCAGTGATTATTTTGTGTCTGCATTGTTTCAGTCCAGGAGGGATTACAGTTTGGGAACAGAAGAAAGCACGAGTACCCCATGTTTCGTGTATGGGACAGTGCCACTTGTAAAGCACACGTTCATGCAGTATCAGGCAGTTACCTCGCAGGCAGTGAATAGTGAGAGGACTTTTGCACACCTGTTTCTCCTGGAACAGCTTTTCTATAGTTTAGGGGTTTTTGCTTTAAGCAGTGAATCAGAAGGTGGTGAAGACGCATGCAGAGTTGTTTCAGCTGCAATGGAATGGATTCAAGAGAGGGGTTGAATGGAGTGAAGGAGGCTAGCAGGACCTAGCAGTGTGGTGAAATAGTGGCAATCCCTGGTTATCAGCATTTTATCAACAATGTAACCCGAAGTATTCAGTTCATCGCTGCTTCATCACTTTAATGTTCGTCGTGATCCTTTAATACCTTGGCTGATTAGATCTATAAGCTGCTGTAATACAAAGAACTTTCCCTCAGGCAAATTAGAAGAAAAATTAGAGGAGGAGGGAAAAAACAGCATTGGTAAAAGGGTTAATTAAGTGAATTGGAAGGGAAGGTAATGTTCGCTTTTTTTAAAGTGAGATAATTTTCTATTTGGCATAATTTGAAAACGATGCATAACAGATAACTGAGTTGAAGAATATTACTTGTGAGGAAAGAAAATCATGTTTTAAATAATATATGTAAAACAACTTAGAAAAATGGTGAGGGTTGGTTTTTTGTTTGTTTTATTTTTTTAAACAAAATACCTGTGCATATAGAATTCATTCACTTCAAAATCACAACCTGAGTGGATATTGTGATGAGACCAAAATGTTTTAAAACAACCAGACTATTTACAAATATTTGAAAACACTTTTGAATTGGGCAAAAAAAAAAAAAAAAAGCAGGTATTTTGTTTATTAGATGCATTTTTAATGCGATTTTTAACATGTAATGATGTCTATCGTGAATTTACTGTACTAACTGAAGTTTAAGGAGAGCAGTGTGGTGTGACCAGCCAGAATATAAAACTTATAATAGTGATTTGGGAAACTGACAGTTGCTTTTCCTTACATTTGTTTAATTTCTTAAATTTTTTTGTTACTACTTCTGCCGTTTGTTTGTCAATTGTAATTACAAATGAAGTGTTGACTTTTCTTTTTTCTTTGTGATGATCTGGTGCAGTTAGTTTGTCATTTGTGTTTCGTGACAAAATGCATGCACAGTCCTCCTGTGTAAGCTTGGTTGTACTTAGCTGACAGAAAACATTCGAATGGAATCATTCTCGTTCCATTAAAAACAATAAATACATTTTACATTTATTCACAGATTTGCAATTATGTTGGACCTGCAAAAGTAATCGTCCAGTTAGTTACTAATGGGAAATACGTCCACTTGCATGCTCACAGCTTGGTGGGTAAATTTTGTGAAGACGGAGTGTGCACAGTCAATGCAGGACCTAAAGATATGGTTGTAGGGTAAGTCTGTCAAGTATATTTGTAAAGCTTACCTAAGAGAGAATCAATTATAAGCACTGTGGGAAGCAGTACAAAAATGCTTCTAAGCAGCAGCTAAGCAGGGCACACTCCAATCTGTGCTCTGTCTGTATCTTAAACAGAAAGATAACCTGGGTTTCTGTTTACCTCTGTAAAATTTGGCCTAGGTTGGCCAAACAGATTAGAGCAAATAATTTTCAGTCAGGATTTGTAGAATTTCAGTCTCTTGGTGTGCCATCCAAGTTTGTGCTGCAGGCTCCTTCTTTGAAACGTAAGGTTTGCTCAGAAAGAAGAGACTGTAACATTACTGAAGAAAAGTTTTTGCTACCGTTTTGATCAATATTTTACCTTCGCTGAAACTTGCCAATAGGAATATGGTGAAGAGAAAAGCATTGAGAAAGTGAGGTTAGTAAATCTGAAATTAATGCAAGACAGGTATAAACATGAAAATACTAAATGAGTCAAACTTTTTAAGTTTAAAGCAGTAAGATTATAGTGAAATTGTAGTTGGTCTGCTCTTGTTTAATTTAAAAGAGTAATTGTTTATATCAGTAAATGGAACTCGGGCTCCTGTCTGCGTTCTCACTCTTAGATCAGGTTTCATGCTGGCTGTGAGTTTTAGTTCTGTGATCTCAAGAATGTCTTTGTTGGTGAAGAAGAAGAAGTTTAAAAAGCTGAGAAGGTTGGGAAAGAGAGATTCTTTTAAACTGCAACTTTTGATGTCCAAGCCCAGTGTACTAACTTTACCAAGCACAGCAATTTAAATAGCTTTATTTGAAATGCTCCTTTTCATCTTGAAAAGTTTGGCTCATTTCCTAACCTGTCTTGTTTTTCATCAGATGTTTAGAAACAGCTTTTCTATCCTCAATTGACCCAAACAAAAATTGAGTTATTGTCTTGTTTTCATACTTCCAGATCAAATTGATTTTTGAATGTGCCAGGAGATTTTCACAAAAGCACATCTTGTATTGTGCGAATTGTTATTTAGAGATATACCTGAAGTGTCTTGCTGAATGTCCAGAGCCTAGCTTAAGCCATTTTCATTGGAAAATGTACACTGTTTTTAGTTTTTTAGGTTGCTCTCCAAATCAATTTGAACTGACCAAACTTTTTCTGATCAATTACTCTTCATAACAGCCATAGAATGACATAGTAATGGCAGAGCAAACAAAGTGCGGCAGCCAGATTTTCAAATGTTTTGTATGTTGCTTCCACATTGTAAGTCTGAAAACTTATAGGTTATTTCTTACACCACGGGAAAATCCTGTGCACCCATATGATTGCTGCCATATGGCGATGCGCATTTGACGTGCTTTTTAAGCCTGGCTGAAACTTTCATGCTGGAGTTCAGTGGAGCAGCTTCCTCTGGTAAGAGAAAGACTGCCTGCTGCAGGTTTGGCTAAGGCATTAAGAAAATAATTCAATCAAAATTTGGCAGGTTTGCAAACCTTGGAATACTTCACGTCACAAAGAAGAAAGTGTTTGAAACTCTGGAAGCACGCATGATAGATGCTTGCAAAAAAGGATACAACCCGGGACTCCTGGTGCATCCTGAACTCAGCTATCTGCAGGCAGAAGGATGTGGAGACAGACAGCTAAATGGTACGTAGAAATGATGGTCTAGTTTTAATAGGTTTTTTAGTAAAAACAGGCTTAGCTTCTGAAAATGCAGACTCTTACTCAGAAAAAGGCCCCACCTGGGAAAGCAGCCTATGGCTGTGCAATTTAAGAGATTGTGTATTATTGTTGTATTTTAGGGAATCTGGAAGAAAGCCTTTGCTGTCAACATGCACATGAGAAAGGAGCAACTTCTTCCCTAGCTGCCTGTACTCCCCTCTGCACCTGTATTTCATTGCTCTTATCCTATTTAGTTAGCTGACAAATAGTCATTTTGCAGTATTGCATTATCCTTAGGTAACTGTGAGGACCTTCTCTGAGAATACCCATTTCATTCAGCTGCGCTTCACCCACCCCCTGTAAAACTTGTGGTCTGCATTGTTTTCAGGAGCTGTAGAGAGGGGCCAGCCTGCTCTTTATCACTGGTACAAGGCATTCAAATGTCTTAAAGGCAGCCTCCGTACCTTTCATAAACCTTTATAAATCAAGAGTGGGAAAGAGTCACTTTGTGTATGTCTCTTAATTATATACCTAATCTTCCATTACATCTGGCTCGCAAACTGCAAGATGAATGCAATGTATTGTAAATAGCTCCTCCTCTCTAAATAAAAAGATAGAAACTGATGGATACTAAATGAAAAAGAAATTGCTGTTGGTTCCTTTTGACAGTAATGTTTGGAAAATGCTCTGTCTCCTGCCCCTTGTGTTAATTCATCTGTACTATTTATTGGTTCCAGAACGAGAAAGAGAAATTATTCGTCAGGCAGCAGTACAGCAGACAAAAGAAATGGATCTCAGCGTGGTGCGTCTGATGTTTACGGCCTTTCTTCCTGACAGCAATGGCGGCTTCACACGGAGACTTGATCCGGTTATATCAGATGCAATATATGACAGCAGTAAGTATATTTGGCTTTAATTACTGCCTCAACACAGGACAAGTTTTAGTACATGGAAAAATGATAGTTACTGCTATACCTAGGTAGCCCGCAGATAATGGGTCCCAGGTCTGTCCAAGCACACATGGCATCATTCTGTTTTTAATAGATGACGATATAAGCCCTAAAGCATGATTTTGTTTTGCTGTTAGCATGTTTAATCCTGCCACCTGTGTTATGAGAATTCTGTAAATTCTTTTTACAAAGTATTTGAATTTTGCGGACCTGTCTTCTTGTCTTCAGTTGCTTTCTGTGGCAAAGCCTTGTCACACAAGATTTGAGGAAAAATTTACTTCGGTCTTTCTTGAGAATTCCGCACCCTTCAGTTTTGCTGGAGACCTGCTTGTCCTTGTTCTGTAACACTAGCATAACGAGAATTTTTGATCCGTTTCCTCTGGACCTGTCAGAATTTTTATACTTGTGTTACATCTCTCCATCTGCCTCTTTTCTAAGTGAATCTTTTTACTTTATTTATGCTTGCGCTTTTGAAGTTTACTTTGTGGTTTTACCTGAACCCTTTCTGCTGCCTGAGTTTTCCTCCCTGTAGCTGTGGGTTGCCGTGTTCCTGATAATCATTCTGTAATGAGTCAGAAAAAGTACCATTTTTTTTTCCTTTGTGCAACAGTCATATCTATGTCATCACTTTCTAAGGACAAAGTCTGGATAAAAAGGTATTAAATGCAGCTCTCCTAAAGGCTCTGTAGTCTGTTGCTTGCTGTTAGTTGGAGAATGTAGTGCTGTACCATGCCCATGTGTCTGCTATTCTTGTGGGACATGCGTCCCTTATTTTCTGAATGAGAAAACAGTCTTTTCATCTGCAAGATGAAGTGAGTTATCTAGCAGTGTCTTTAAGGAATATTATTGTCGTTAATAACCATTACAGACTCCATTTGTTTCCTTACTCTTAAGAGTGTAATGATAAAAAGTATTGATAAAGCAAAGAGGAAGAGGAGGGCAAAGCAACAACAGAGGCAGAGAAAAAAAGGTGGAGAGTGACTTTTTACATGGTCTGATAGTGATAGGACAAGGGGGGTGGTTTTGAACTAAAAGAGGAGAGATTTGTATTAGAATCTTAGGAGGGTGGTGAGGCACTGTTACAGGTTGGTCAGAGAAGCTGTGGGTGTCCCATCCCTGGGCAACCTGATCTAATGGGTGATTTCTTGTTTGTTGATTCCAAAAGATTCTTCTAGGGTTTTTTGTTCTTCTTGTTTTTTTTCCCCTAATGTCCTTTGTTAAACCATTCAAGTCTCTTCCACAGTGCGGACACAACTTGTAGCATACTTGTCTATCACAGCTGCATTTAATTATCAGATGATAGCTGTATCTCAAGGACCAATAGGTAATGCACTGATGCCTCTGCTAAGACCTGTGGAGGTGAGCTTTTTGACCACAGTCTGATATGTTGGTCAGCAACTGAGGCTGCCTTCAAGTAAACTGCAGAGCAAGCATTCGTGTTGCATTTAACTAGTGAGATGAAGGTAACAGCTTTCAACAGTGCCCTGTCACCAAGAAAGCAGGGAAGAAAAAATGTTATCTTGTAATGCACTCTTGTCATAAAGTTATTGTAAATGCAGGATGCAATTCACTGCTCTGTTATTTTAGTGCCATAACAGTGCTGGAATGGCCAGAGCTTTATTTTATAGTTCACCGTTAAGTCAGAGATTAGAGCATACAAGATTGCACTCTTCAGATGAAAAACTGTTGATTCATCTTTTTTAAAAATCATAGACAAATTTATATAGGTTGCATTGAAGCTTGTCTTTCTATTGCATTTGTGTATTTTTGTTTTTACTTTTTGTAATCTAAAATTGTTATGAAGATGAGTGTTTTTTAAATCTTTTCCTCTCAATAGAAGCTCCCAACGCCTCCAACTTAAAAATTGTAAGAATGGACAGGACAGCAGGATGCGTAACAGGAGGGGAAGAGATTTACCTTCTCTGTGACAAGGTTCAGAAAGGTGAGTGTCCTGAGAATTGTAAGGCACAACAGGGTGTTCATCATGGAGCACATGTGAAGCCTGCCGTGCTGCCTTGCTGTTCTACTGATAGCACAGCAGGATTTGTGAGTGCTCCATTTCTCTGGAAACCAGGCCAGCACAGAACAGTCTTGCAAATCAAATTCAACGTGTGTTGCCTCCCCAGAGATCATATGATCAACTTCATTCTTCTCAGATTTCTGCCCTTGCTTGTGTTCTATTTTTTGTGCATTATGTGTTCTGGGTATCTTTGACTCCATTAACTAACACCTGCTCTGAATTATTCTAAAGTTTCTGATTTATTATTAAGTTTCTGACTATAAAGTATGAACATTCTGTATTAACCACCAATGGAAACTGAGTGTACTGAGTGCTGCTGCTAGCAGCTTCAGTCTTACCTATATGCTGATGGTGGAGACTACTTGGTTTAAACAGATACTTCTCACAGACTCTTTCCTCATGACTATGAATGTTTTAGGATGGGCTCTGGATTTGGATGCTTTGTTTTTGGATGTGAAAGTAGTGATTTATGTTGTTTGTAGTATTTGGGTCAAACTAAAAAGACAAAAAATAGGAGTGGGGTAAATGCTCTGCATTTTTCAGCTTCTGGTAATACCTGGGACTCCCTGGTGTAGATTTGATGACAGAGGAGTGCCTAGTTCTCACCTGTTTGGATTGAGTCTCTGTCCATGTTGTTAAAATCATGCTGATATTTTCTGTTAATGCAGGCTGTCCTTTTCCACCTCTCTTCCTTGCCATGTTCTTCTGCCGCTTACACAGGAAAGAAGCCCTTTCGGGGCTTCGAGAAAACTCTTTTCCTTCGGGAGGGTGTATGCTCTCTGCTTTCAGGAGGACCACGATGAAGCCTAACTTTTGTGCACAGCATAAATAAATAGAAGTCTGACACAGGGGAAGCCCCAAGGTGGGGTTTCCCCTCAGCCCGAGTGGGGTTTCCCCTGACCTCATTGCTTTCAGAAACCTTCTGCCTGGAGGAACTTGAGCATGCAGGACAGCAGGACTGGAAGTGGTGGTTCACCATCTTGAGACTAGCAGGTGGTGGATTGGAGGAAGCGGTCCTCTGTCACCCTGAGAGAAAATAGATTTTTTTGTAGTTTCCTCTCATCAGAAGTGCTGGGGAAGGAATATGCTACTGTGGTATATCCCAACCTCTCCTAAAATGTATATATGTAAATAAATAAACAAAAAGAGAAGGAAAGAAAAGTTGTTTAGAGGAGCAGAAGCCACGTTTATGGTGCGGCCTGTGCTGTGTGTAGGGGTGGGGGATCGCTGTTGACATGCAGCTCCCTCACACCCCTGCCACCTCTCTGAGCCGCGGTGCTGAAGTGGCTCTCTGCCAGCAGCAAGCGGAACTTGAACTGTGGCACTTCAGGTTTTGCTACAGTTTTTTGAACTGAAACTGCTGGAGGAGAGGGGGTGGTTTCTACATTTCACACTTCAAGTTCTCCCTCCCTGCTCACTTGTTCCAAATAAAGCTCCTCTGGAATGTTTTCTAGCTCTAGAATAGAAAGGGGTAGTGAACCTTATTCTCCTCTTACTGCTCAGTAAACAGAGGGCAACTTCAATGAAATCGTTAGAATCAGACCAATCTAAAATTGATGTCAGAAATTATCTGTGATGTTTTCATAACATGGATTATGATGATTCATGCGTTATTTATGTAATGTTATCACTCAGCTAAAAAGTAACTGTTGATTTTTATCAGAAATAAACTCAGCCAAAGGTTAAATAAATGCACAAACATCCTAAAGTTATTGTTTCTTTGACTCTTTGCAGATGATATTCAAATACGTTTCTATGAAGAGGATGAGAATGGTGGTATGTGGGAAGGCTTTGGAGACTTTTCTCCTACCGATGTACACAGACAGGTAAGTAACAAGCATTTGCCATTTGTTAACGGTTTTCTGATCCCAGGAAAATAGGATTATATTATAATTAAAAAATCAGCTGAAAAGCTCCATAACCCATACTAACTTCTCCAGTCCCTGTCGTTTGTTGGTTACTTCCTAGTAATACTACAGTCCTAGCCATTCTTTTCAGATGTTTTAAGATAAGGAACATAGTGGCAGGAATTCAGGAGGGAGGTCCCTTGCTTTAAGCGTACACCAGTGTAGGTTTGGATACGATGTAGAGAAAGCTCTCCAAGCTCCTGTGAAGGCACTGAGAAAGCCCCCGAGCAGATGCTCATTGATGAAGGGAGAAACAACGCAGTAGTTACACACATAGCATGGTGCTATGTGGCAGTTCTGTCTTTCACGAAACGCTTTAGGACTCAAAAGTTGAGCTGAAAATGAAAGTGGAAGTTTGTTGATGTAGCAGGCTTCTGCAAAGAATTCTTTACTCCGAAGTAATGAACCAACTCCTACAAAAAACTCACAAATGTAAATGCAAAGTTACCAGAAAATATTGTCTATGACAGATGTGCTTTCTCATTGTTTCCTTCACAGTTTGCTATTGTGTTCAAAACACCCAAGTATCGAGATGTCAATATCACAAAGCCGGCATCTGTATTTGTACAACTACGTCGGAAATCTGATCTAGAAACAAGCGAACCAAAGCCTTTTCTCTACTATCCAGAAATCAAAGGTAATTTATTAAACCTGTTTTATGTACCAGAAACAGAAAGTGCAGGGTCTCTAGGAGTGCTTTTAATAAGAGAGGACATGTCAAGTGCAGGATTTTTTGTAGTTGTTATTTTTAGAAAACAAGATATTTGCCTCCTTGTTTTGTGCAGAGCTAATGTGAAAACTGTTAGCTCTGTAATGAGTTTGTTGCTGCTTTTTTATTGGACTGGTGAGCAGTACATCTTTGAGAATTCTCCTACTGAGGCTTACTCCCGTTAAGTTTCCAATATGTACACACGCCTGTCCATGCAGTAGATGGCACTCTCTTCTTCTGGGTTTCTGCAAAATAATATCTGAGAACATGTTGCTGTCAGTACTTTCAGATGAAACCTTAAACTGAAGAGTGGTCTTTGGTGGAAAAAGCTCAAAATGTGCAGTTCTACCCTTCCATCATCACACCTCACAATTTCACTGATGGTTTTGAATTTTCCTATTGGTTGTACTAGTTAAATAAGGCACTTTGTGCGAGAGATGGCCAAGTGCTGTTTCAGCCTCTTACGGCAAAATGTTAGTTAACTAGCTGAAGGAGAATAATGCTTCCTGGGATGTTAGGGAAGTCTAACTAGCAAGTCCATGCTGTTTGAAGCCTTCTGTGCTTCAAATTAATTTGGTGTGAATGTCAGAAACAATCACGTTTTTCAGTACTAACAGTTAAGATACGGAAATACCTTGAAGTCCAAGTTGGAATTAGCGTTTTGTTGCACCAAGGCAACAGTCTTTCTGCTTAACAGAAACTGCCTGCAGTTTATGCTATGAAGTCCTAATCTTGCAAGTATGCAGGGCCTATCTTGGAGCTGGGATGAAATCCATAACCTGTCAAATTCTAAAATATGAGTGCACCTGTGCTAATGACCTACGGTCAGCTGAGGAGAGAGGGGAGGTGGTGGCTGTACAAGTGAATCTGGTTTACACTTATTGTGATAACACAGCAGAAAGCATGCTTTTTCAAAAACTTTCAGAGTTGTGAGAGGATTTTGTATTAGTAACAATTTAAGGAATCTTTTGCCCAAGTTTTATGGAAAGCAAAAAGTATACAACTGCAGAGCAAAATCACTAGAGTGAAGCAAACTTCTTTATGAGCCTCTTAAAGGGGTAAAATTTGTTCTACATTATGTGTGTTTTTGGATGCCCTACGTAACCTAGTCATGAAATTACCATTTGGGAACTGTATTTTTCCCCTGTTGCAACTGTTCATGTGAGCTTAGACACGTGTGTGGATTTTTTTGTTTGTTTTTCTGACTAGATTGCTCTCTAGAGTTGTTTCTGCTCATCAGTGTGGGTATGCCTGGTGGATGCATGCAGACATAGAGATCATGTCTGCCTGGAAATAATGCACTTCTGCTTTTCAGTATTGCTTTTCCATGCATTCAGCTATCCAGTTTGGTGCACCGACTGATGTGGCTGTGCATGTGATTGCTTTTTGTCATATGTCTGTTGACAAGGACTAGATCATTTATTGAAGGTAGTATCACCCGTTCTTTTCTCAACAGTTTTATTGGATTTTAACATGTGTATTGTTTGTACCCCTGTTGTGATAGTTCTTCTTGTCATGACGTTTTCACTTTAACCAATCACTGGGATAATTCTTCTAAATCTTTGCGTTTTGCTTTCCAGGAGGGCTGAGGATTATTTTTTTACTTGCATGATAAAGTACTTGGTCTTTTTGTCTACAGCTGCTCCACGTGGTCTGGCAGTATTATGTCCTCCCTGACAATAAGCTGTCTGCATTCCTTTGTCCTTTCTCTAAATTTAAGTAAATCTTTTCAAGCAGTGTTGTTTCCAACATTTCTCACCATCCTCACCCTTAAACAAAAGTTTAAAGGGCTTTGCAGGTGCTCTGTGCTGCTGGAGATAGCGTCTTGTCATCTGCTGACCCTTCAATGAGGGTCTGTTTCTGAAATAGGTTTGCTTAGTAGAGGAACCTGTGCTTATATTCTCCAAAAGTGAATTTGCTTGAACCAGTATTTGGTTCAAAGCACTTGTGCTGGTTTATGGCTCAGATTAGACATTGAAGAATTTTGCCACCACTGATTTCCAGGGTGCTATGTACACGAGCTGCTTTTGAAGGAAGCTTTGAGCCTCCTGTGACATTCAGCACGTGTCCCTCCCACTGTGAGCAGGAGGCGTCTGACATAAGAGACCACGCCGGCCCAAGAGGTGCTGGCAGCTGGGCTGGGGACATGGCACTAGCTTGTTTCTCACAGGAATTTTCTGCTCCATTATGGACAAAATTGGGGGTTTTTTGGAGCTAGAAGTGAATTTACTCTTTTACAGCACTCCTCATTTTCCCTTACAAACTGGTACATTCTCATAATAATTTCTGTGTGCTCATCCTTGTCTGGGCATGGCCACTAGTAAGAATGATTCCTTATTCCTTCTGTTCTCTCTCACCTGAAACGCAGATAAAGAAGAAGTGCAGAGGAAACGACAGAAGCTTATGCCCAACTTCTCAGATGGTTACGGCGGAGGCAGCGGCGCGGGAGGCGGTGGCATGTTTGGAGGGGGAGGCGGCGGCGCTGGCTCTGGTAAGAGCGGCTTTGAGGGAAGAGGGAAAGAGGTTCTGCTCTGAGTGCCTGCAGAACAGACAATTGTTCTGATTATGCAAAACGAGGAACTCATCTCCTAGGGAGTCTCCTGTCCTTGTACTAGTGTCACTCATGTCAGTCAAGCTGTTCTTGGTTTTCTAAATATTTCGTCACCTCCTTCCTTCCTGGATATAAGGCCCCTGGTGATTTTTTTTTTTTTCCCTTCCTTGAAGCTTTAAGTCACAGATGACACCTTTCTGGTTGAGGGAGTCCGAGTTAGGAGTCCACCATCCCTTGGCTTTGTTGCCGCCTAGGGCTTTTAAGGCACTGAATTCATGAGGCAACTTAAGTACTGTCTTGAATGCTTAAAATTAAATAAGTTCTTAGTTAGTACTGGAACCAGGAGTGGAATTTAGCAAATTAACTCTGTTACTGTGAAGAATTATTAAAACTTTGAGGTACTATTTAGTAAATTTCTTCCGGTGCGCTGTCTGTTGAACCCAGAGCATATCTGAGATGCAGGAAAACAAGAGCAGTGCTTTGATTTCTTGCAGCAGAGCACTGATGATGTAGATCAGCAAATGTCATCTGAACCACAGTACCTTTGTAGCCCTTTTTTAGAGGAGGGGGAAGAGCAGCGGTTTTCCAGTTGTCACATGCGTTGCTAGCAGCACGTCTACAACGTAGCACCCCAGTACAAATCTGTTGGAATCACAGTGACTTGAATCATAATGAGGGATGCAGCGTACCAGTGACATCCCGTGTGTGAGGTCTTATGGACCTGGGGTAGAGAATGTCACTAGTTAACCACCTAGAACTACTTTGGGTTTTTGAAGGGGCGTGGCAGAGTGCACTCTCAGTCTGGAAAATTTATTTTAAATGGATAGAATCAAACACAAAGTACGTGGAAGATAAAATTCAGTTCTTTAGTCTATGTTCTTCTAGGTGGTGTTTTCATTGCTTTAAGGTGTAATTCTGTTAATTCTTAATCTTTTTCCTTCCTTCAGGGTTCAGTTATCCTTCGTATGGATACTCTGCCTTTGGAGGAATGCATTTCCACCCTGGCACAACAAAGTCCAATGCTGGAATGAAACATGGTAACATTAAAGATGCAATTCTTGCAACAGTTGAATTGAGTGACCGTCTTTCTCCTGTACAGTAGCAGAGGATGTTATGCAGGTTTAACTAAGTGTGGAGGGCTGGCTTTTCTTCTCCAACCAGTCTCTATCCTAGAACCTCTGGCAGCCCAGAGGTTGGTGTACATTATATTGCCCTGCTTCTTTTCATTTATGTCCAAGCCCACCTTAAAAGCTGTGTGCATGTTCCTTTTTACCACTGACTTCTGAGAAGCAGTCACCAAAACCCCTCAGTGTGCTTTATATATTCAGCGTATGCTTCGAGCAGCAGCTCTTCTGCTGATGAAGGGGATGACTTCCTAAAAGAGAGACATCATTTCAAATCTACTTGTTGAATATTCTGTAGTTATTTCCGAAGTCTCAGGGATGGATTTGCTGTCAGAAAGCAAATCTGATAGATTCTAGTAGGTTTCCTAGGAGTACCTCCGAGTGGATTGGTGTACTTTCAAAGGAAGGTACACCTGCCATTCGTATATAAAGGTTTATCTTTAAAGTAGAGGCTGTTGAGAACACAATTGTTTTAGAGTGAGTTATGTTGCTCCACCTGTCCCTGTGAGTTGGCATCTGTATTGTGATTCATGAGTGTTTAACAATAACACCTATGTCAAAGGAAAGTCTTATATCGGGTTCTTTAGGATTCAGTTATGGCTGGCTGAGCTTTATCGCTTGCATAAAGAAGCAGGAGCATTGAACATTAATGGTATCTGTTTCTGTTTGAAGGACTGTCAAATAGCACAGCTGAAAAAGATGGGGAGAGCTCTGATAAACCAAGTGACAAACGGGACATGAAACGTGGTGTGAAAGAGGAAACTGTGGAGACGAATGAGTGCAGAACCTCTGGCCATGAGGAGGAGAAAGAGAATGTTTCTTCATCCTGTAAAGGTGAAGGAAACGAAGCAAATTGCAGGTGTCAGGGTAAGTGAACAAGTAAATGTGTTTAGGGTGGATGAAACTGCAGTAGAGGGCAAAGCTGCTGTTAAAAATCCTAGAAACTCCATAAATGTCTGCTTACTGTTTTCAAAATATGATAATCCTCCTTTGAGGAAACAGGAGCAATTCAGTTCCCTCAGATCTAAGGTCCCTGCCCATACGTAGTTCAGTAAATAGTCCTACACCTCTGTACTGCCACTGGGCAGCTGAGCTGCTGCTTGTCCTGCAAGGAGGTGAGGCAGCTGAGCCTGCTGGCCACATTTAGCACTGCTTTATAAAAGCCTGTGTGGGGTTCACTGAAAGCAGTGCCTACACATGGAATACAATTCAGTGTCTTCTGGTTTTTGGTGGGCTTTAATGGATGAGTATAAGGAATGTCTACATGATTGTTTTAGTCTATTATTTAGTGTTAAGAGGTAAATAGCAAATAAAAACCTATCAGCCTAGACATATAGTACAGGAACCACAGTGATCTATGGGCTTGAAAAATAAGGTTCATGGACAGCTGGGTAAGGCTTTGGCGTACAGAAATGCTGCATTCCTGTTCATCAGGGATACGCATGTAAGTGAGACTGAAACCCTGGTTATGTGTAGCTGGAAATCCCTACGTATTCCCTCCCTGTACATGCTTTAAATGACACCATCTGTTTTACTTGTTTGCTGTTAGTGATTTCTGACCTTACAAGGTTTTATAGGAACTTAAACCTGTTCAAGATACAGGCTGGTTTCAGATGATACTGCTTCCCAGAACGATGGCTGTGGTTTGAAAGTTCATCTGTTTCATTTTTGCTAGTGTTTGCCCATACAGAACCACCCAGTATTGGCAGAGCAGCTGGAGTGACCTTCTTTGGTGACGAGTATCTTTCTGTCTTCCTCTTTCTCTCTTTTGCTTCACCACCATGACAAATACTGCTTTCTGAAATCTCCGTGGTTGTACCTTATATAAATCCAAAAACAGGAAACTTGGGATACTGCACACTTCAAACATTGCAGTGTTTTAAACAAGTGAACAGAATTTTTGTGCTGCTGTCATAAAGCTGAAGGGGCTGCCTGCTTCAGACCTGGGGAGGGGACACAACACAACAACACAACGCTCTGCATTTATTCCGTAGTTTTTCTGTGAGTTTCTGTGCAATATTTGATAGGTCTCTTGGGCCTCTTGTGCCTCTGTTTCCTCAAATCTAAATCAGTCCGAACAACACGGGATGTTCTTTTAAGCGCTCTATGGACAAGAGTCCTTACCTGCTGCTTGTATCTAAGCAGTTCCAGTTCTCTGCTCTGTTTGTTTTGTTGCACACAAATTCACATGAATGGAATTAACAGCGTCACTCAAACTACAGGTAGCTTCCAGGGCTGGGCTTCTCAGGATTCTGCTGCCCAAACGCTCAGTGTGCACCTCGTTTTCCTTCCAAGGGACTCGTTCGCTCTGTCCTTTCCTCTCAGGAGTCATTAACAGCCTGTCTCCATGAATCAGTAAGCAGTGCTCGGTGGTCGGCACTTCCTGTTTCTGCAGCAGCACAAACCCCTGCCGAAAGAAGGTGGTGTTACAGAGAGGACAGCTGAGCTAATGACGACACGATTTGTGTTGCAGATGGTCTGTTCCTGGAGAAGGCCATGCAGCTTGCCAAGCGTCACTGCAACGCTCTCTTTGATTATGCTGTAACTGGGGATGTGAAGATGCTGCTGGCTGTTCAGCGCCATCTTACTGCTGTCCAGGATGACAACGGAGACAAGTGAGTCACTGCTGGCAAGGAGTTTTAAGTTGCAGGTGCACCGGGAGAAGTAGAACTAATAGCTATGGGGTCCTTGCTGCTTTTCTCCCACTGATGCCAAAGGACACTGTGCGCTATGCAGATCTGTGGGACTCAGCCCACAGTACAGCGAGGAAGGGATTATTGGGAGTTATTTAAAAGCAAACTCAGTGGAAGTGATTCTGAACACATGCAAAGATAATCTCTCTTGAATAACCAAGTGACGTTATCACATTGTCGCTGCTTAGCCGGCAGGCTTTGGGCAGGCCCTGCGCAGTCACTTGTGTTTCCTTAAATTGCAGTAGAAGCCAGGCAAGCCTAAAGGTCCATAACCAGATGGAAAATTACAAGTGACTGAAACGGGCCTCAGATTACCGATACACTGAATGCTGCAAAATCACTGATAGCTACTTGCTTGGCTCTCCAGTGGGCAATCTGACATCGGCTTTGAGGAAAACAGGAATATGAATGAGGCAGGAGCTAGCAATAAAATCTGCTGGCGCTTTGGGCAACACAGCTTCTGTGTGTGTTGGCTTTGCTGTTGGTGGTTTGGCTTCTTGTTTAAAAAAAATAGATGGTGGGAGAGTATTAATCTCAGTCCTAGTAAGAAGGACCAGCATTTAAACATCAGTAAGGTGTTCCCCAGGTTTGGACTTGCAGGGTATTTCAACAAAGTCAAAGTAGTTTAATCATGATGGCAAATAGTTATTTTTTCTGGATCGAGAAGTACCTGCAAGCATGTGAGGCTCGAGCTCATGTTGCCTTTCTCCTGGGAAGGAGCTTAGTCTGTGAGCGTGTGATGCATGTAAATTACTCTGCAGCTATTGAACAAAACAAGGTTTTGGTGCCTATCTTCCAGCTCTCCCACAGGATCTGTTTAAAAAAATTAATAAAAAGAAAAGCCAAAATTCCAAATCTCATAAATCAGTTCTCCCTAACTTTCTCTTTAATCATGAAAATTATATGGCAGAAACTTTAAATTTTTTGCTTAAGCCATTAAAGAAATGTTACCGACAACAATTTTGCTCATCTTTCATCAGAACAGTCTGTAGGGAATGCAAATACCTTTGTTGAGACCCCGTGTTGTGTTGTATGGCTTTGAGACAAACTACATTAAGCTGTGAGTAGCGTCTGCTTGCAGCGAGCCCTCAGCAGCGCTCGCTGTCACTGCGTCTCTAGCAGTGCCACCGATCTCGTGACGCCTGAGCATAATGCAGCACTTTGCCTCCACAGGGAAAAACCGAAATACTACAGGAAAGAGAACTAAAGGCAGTAGAAAGGCAGATTTTGTTTGTAAGGTGAGATCTGGAAATAAAATGTCAGCACGAAAGAGCACAGCATCTCCCAGGGAGCAGAGGAACAGGTCTCTCAGGGCAGTGGTGGGGTGCTGGAACAGTGCAGAAGAGCTGAGGGAGAAGTGCCATGGTGCTGCCTATGGCAGTATCCAGAGCCAATAAACAGGCCCTTTGGGGATGAGTTTGGTTTAGAAATCATACTGTTTTGTTTTGTTCTTTTAACATATCTTCAGTTTGGAGTGCTCTCACTCTCAATTGAAAGATGAGTCTTTGCCACAACTGGCAAGGAACTTCTTTATTTTTCTGATGAAAGCGTAGATGTGAGTATATTCAGGTGCTTCTGGAGCAGGTTCCATAACAGATGGGCCACGTGTCCTGTGCTGACATTGTGTGTCCTCAGCAAAATGCTAAAGAGAGCCTAGAGTTTGACCACGTCAGTTAAGGAGAGCTTGGTAAGGTATGTTTCAAAACAGGGCATGGCTTCGAAAAGACATCTCAGGGGAACAAGACAGCTCAGAGGGGTGACTAGATTGACAGCCTGCTCTTTTTGCAATACAGCCACTCTGGGTGGTGGTGGGAAGGAGCTGGCTCTGAGCAGAGCACAGAGAGGCCGCTGCATGAACCCATGCGCAGGGCCTTGCTGGGCAGAGCTGCTCGTGTCCCTCAGCAGGTTTTCCCTTCAGCATGAATGACAGCTCAGGCCACTGCGGCAAGTCCTGTGGCTGTTAGTCACTGGGCCTGAGCCCTGAGTCACCTTTGTGTTTGAAAACGAAGACAAGAAAAACCTACAGATCTGGGGAAACCCCCAAGGGAAAATCTGCCTGGGTAGCAGAGGCCCGTGGAAATTCTGGAGGAAGGCTTTGACAGAAGGAGGTGTTCGTGTGCTGTGTAATTCAAAACATGAAAAAAACAAAGCAGCAAAGAATCTGGGTATTTCAAACAAGTTCTGAGACAATTATTTCATGATGCAAAGTTTTTCTTTGTTAGACTAATAGTTAGGTCACGCTCAGGAACAGCAAAATCCATCCGGATTCTCTTCTTGTGGCTGAAGACTTAAATGCAGCTGTCTTCTGACTGGCTTTTCTTGATGTTAGGATTCATTTGAGGTGTTGATCGTGACTTCTAGTCAAATGTTTTTATCAGAATTCAATCAGGTATAGAGCAAAATCTTAGAATTTGCGTAATACGCTTGAAAATACAGTGAATGTGTTCATCTGTTCTTTTGTTTCAGCGTCCTTCATTTGTCAATCATCCACCTCCACAGAGAACTGGTTAAGAACCTCCTGGAAGTGATGCCAGGTTTGAACTATGACGACATTATCAACATGAGAAATGACCTTTATCAGGTATGCTGTGGCGGTGGTGCAACAGATGGGGATTGTTCAGACAGCAAAAGTTGTGCTCCTTCCTGTCTTATTTTAGTTCTCTTTATCGGAGTGAGCCCAGATCAGACTGTAACGCAGACTGGTTTAGAAATTCACAGAGGAACACAGTGACACACTGTAAGGTGGTGGAAGAACAAGAGTATGTTTTCCCTCTTTTAATTCCTAACTCCCTTGATGTTAAGAGAAACGTCTCCATTTGTTTATCATACAACAGATCAAAAATACTAAATTCTTCCATTTGCATCTTTATTATTTGGCTTCTCTGTTATGAAACCAGAGATCTGGATCACAGTGTGCCAACTCTGGGCTCTTTTAAACTTTTTAACATGGGATAACTCAGGATCGTGAGTGAGTTGCTGAAGAAGCTGTAACGATGATGTCTTTCCACAACCTTAGAAGGCCTTCGTGCCCATCGTACAAGCACCGAGATTTCCCCTTTGTTTCTTGGTTCACAGTGTAAAAGAAAACAAACAAAAAAAATCCCCATCTGTTTTACCCAGTAGGAAAATGACTCTTAGCAGCCCAGCACAATTCTCTCCTCTACTTGATCTCCAATGCCGTCTGAGCTTCTTCTATTGTAACTCAGATGGGCTTTAATTCAAAGTGCTGTGGAAACCTGCCTGTAAAAGAAACTTCTCCACCGTGTGCACCGTTCAGTTGTCCCAAAGGCAACCAGCTGGACACTGCACAGCAGCACTCCTGACATTTGTGCCGTTTCTTTCTGTTCATTTATGAGTTCTAAATGGTCACGTCAGGACTTTATTCTATGCAGATAATCCCAAAGGGTTTATTTTGACTTTTTTGTTCTCTTTCACATTTCATTTTTACATTCACATAAAGGAAGCTTGAAATGTGGAAGGTGATGAAAGCAAGAAGATTCTGAATTGAATTCTGTGTGCCCTCTGTTTAACAGAAATAGGAAGCAAAGCTGTGCTCCATACAAGAAATAAATCTCTCACTACCAGAACTTCTGCAGCTGTTGTACCTTCTACTTAAGCTTTAAGCCAGTGATGGGAGGAAATGCAGGTTCAGTTTAGGGTTTTCCTTCTCTGCAGATATTCTGAAAGATGAACCGTGCATATACCATATAAATTCAGTCATTCATTGCAAACGTGCTGGTGATTCTGTTGACAAACACACGCAAGCTTATTGCACAGAGCCGGAATTGGTCCTTTCTTAGGGTCATCTGTTAATATCAGAATAATGATATGGAGATGGAATCTTGTGCATTTTTCTGACGACTTTAGCAATAGGAATATGATTTCCCAAACCACCGGAATGCCTCACTGTTAAATACAGACACTTGTGACAATGTTATCCACGGTGGTGGTTACTGGCAAGATGGTCAACAGTGCAGTATACAATCAGCCTTTGGAAAAACCTGAGCTCTCAGCCTGAGAGCCTTTCAGCGCTGCAGGTGTCTGTGCAAAACTGAGAACCATGCAAATGGTATCAGCTAGTTAGATGAAGCTGTGTAATCTGCACTTGGACAAATGCACACAACAGAAAGATTTTCTGCTTTTGTGTGTGTGCAGAGTCATTTTAACTGATACAGAAATCCCAAACCCATAGCTGGGAACCTGCTTTTTAGGAGCAAAATTAAGAGTACGGTTCAGTGGCAAAGGCAGACCTAGACAGGCACTAGAAAGCGCGTGTGCTCCCTCCTGCTCCAAGGCAGGAGCTTGGCTGAGGGGCAGCTGGAAGCAGGGTTACAGCATCTTGGGGTACAGAAATTCTCTATTTCTGAAGTCCCTTGCACTGCACGTGCGCTGCCAACTGCCAGGTTGGTTAGTGCCCTGATCCACAGAGCAGAGGGCATCTTCCTTCCTCCTCACGTGTGACTGCTGACACGGTGAGGTGGCTTTTACTTCCAGTAAGTAGAAAGCCTATCTGTAGTATCCAGTAGAAGAAAATGTACTCGTGCACAACTTTTTACCTGTGCTAGCTTTGAACTGGAGCAATATCTCACATCTGGAGCTTTTATTGGCTTAGCAGATTTCTGTAAAGGGGCGTAGCTGCTGCTCACCTTCTCATGGCTCACTCCTGTCCCTTCCAGACCCCCTTGCACCTGGCAGTAATCACAAAGCAGGCAGAGGTGGTAGAAGACCTGCTGAAGGCTGGAGCAAACGTCAACCTTCTGGATCGCCATGGTAATTCTGTCTTACATTTAGCTGCTGCTGAAGGAGATGACAAGATTCTGGGTCTGCTCCTCAGGCATCAGAAGGTATCTTCAATGATGGACCTTTCCAACGGTGAAGGTATGGAACGACAGCGGCTGTACTTAGCTCCTGCTTAGCTCCTAGGCAAGCACCCACCATTTCTGCCAACACAGTGTTTGTACTGTGACACACAGCTTGGCAGTAGCATCATCTTTCCCTGTTTTGCACATGGTGTCTTTGGCTTTTATATGCCTGCAGTCAGATGAGAGAACATAGATGTGTAGGTTTTTGTGGTTATACGGAACATAGAGATTGATAAGGTCCATATTACACAGTACAGATTTGAACTTTTTGTTCTTTTATGTCACAAAATTTCAAGAACTGTGTTCTTCCCAAGATGCCCTATATAACCACTGTTGGAAAAAAAAAAAAATCCCCTGAAAATGTTTCCTCTTCCCTAGTGAATGAAATCCCCTCAAAAATCATTTCTGGACCAGTGTCAACTATCACATCTGGCATTTTTTGACCGCATAGAATCAGAGATTATAAAATACCCACAAAAATGCAAATCTCCCACTTTTCAGGGGCACGGGTCGTTTGACTTTAGGACTCTTGCACTAGATGGTAAAATGTCTGACCTAAAAATGTCATTATGGGATTTAAAAACCTGTGTTAAGTTTGTCAGAGAGGGTTGATATTATTATTATTTTTAAATATATGGCTTTGTTATTCTCCTGTTGAGCCACGGCACTTAGTCTTGAGCTGACAGGGCTGTCTGACCTTAAAGGAGCATCAGTTATTCCCCAGAATGTTTCTAGAAGAGACCTCCTCTCTTCTGAGGCGAAGAGGCTCTGGGCAAGCTCTTCAGTTCTTCCCTTCTGTTCCACTGTGCATTTTGCTGATTTTTTTTATCATGCGTGGCTTTGAGTCACCATCAATAACACAACTAGTTCCAATTTATGCACAAAGAACGTTTTTATTAACACCATTTTTAGTGCACAGACAGGCAAAGCAGGTCACTTGTGCTCAGATAGCTACAGTAACTCACTCATTTTACAGAGTCTCAGACTTAAAAACTCATTCTTCTGACATTTCTGTGTTTCTCAAATGTTAATGCACATGATGGATGGCTTCTGTGTAGGACTCAGTGCAATTCACATGGCGGTGATGGCAAACAGCATGTCCTGTCTGAAACTACTGATTGCTGCTGGAGTTAACGTCAACGCTCAGGAACAAAAATCAGGACGAACTGCATTGCATTTAGCTGTCGAGCAAGAGAACATCCCTTTGGCAGGCTGCCTTTTGCTTGAGGTGAGGGCAGAATTTCTATTATTTCCCTGGTCTTCTCAAGTATTTTCAAGACTTTTAAAATATATCCGTCTTCAGTGGAACAAAGTAATGAGTTTTTTTGTTTACTGATTACTTAAATTGGTATAATGGCAAAATTATTGCTAATGTCATTCGTTATTACTTGTTCAGCACTGACGAACCCTGTGCGTAAGCTGAGGAATTCAGTTTGTGACCCTGACCTGACTGCATATGCCATGGTTGATTTGCACGGAGTAATCCCGGCAGCCAAAGAAACTATTCTCAGACGAGTTAATTAATCACTGCTCTTGTGATGTGGAATGTGTATACAGATGTGCAGAGAGAGATAGCTGTGTGTATCTATAAAGATTTGTCTCATCTCTAACGCCTTGATCTCAGCGGGCTGCCCACAGCTACCTGGTAGCTCCCCTGGGTATCCAGCTGCAGATGCACTAGCAGCCTGGCTGCTCTGCTGAAGGGCAGCAGGAAGGCAGAGTTCAATGCACACCAAATGCTGTGGGTAAGCTGATAACAGAACTATTATCTGAATATTATGGGATACAAAGTGGCTTTTATCTCCCTGACATATTTGGGTTCAGAGGGCATGCCTCCTGCCATAGTGCTGCAGTGCACAACCACCACCCATTCTTGCCTGCAGACAGGCGTGGTTACTTTCCCATCCCTTCTTTTCTGACAAAGATTGGAATTCGTATGCAAACAGGTATGGAATGGGGCTCAGTTACAGAGGAGCAATGCTTATGTGGCCATGAGTCTCTCTGCAGCTGTTTTGTGCAGATGAATAGCACTTTTCTTCTCTTTCACAAAACACGTAGGGTGATGCAGATGTGGACAGCACTACATACGATGGCACAACACCTCTTCACATAGCAGCTGCGAGGGGCTCTACGAAACTGGCAGCAGTTCTCAAAGCAGCAGGTATGAAATCATTTGCTGGAGTGTTCTCTTTAACTGTGACAATTCAGACTAGGAGGCTGCATGCAGAAAATAGTCAGTGTACTTCTTTAATGAGCAGAAGATAGCAATGCTAAAAGCATGAAGGCTTGTCCTCGGGAAAGGGCTGTTTCCAGGGGCTCTGCTACTCTTTAGCACCATCTAATGGCTAAAAAAAAGCAAAGCAAACTGTTAGTCCATAAATGGATCTCCCAAGCACCCTTGGCAGTTTCTGGGTATTGTGTATATTTTTTTAATATCTGAAGAAGCAGAGAAGAGACCCTGTTATACAGTTGGGATAACGGTTGGACTGCTTTGAAGACAAAGAAATAGATCACGGAAGCCTGAGCTTGTTCCTGACCCTATTTCATATCACTGTGGTAATTTTGAATACGTATTGGAGCATTTTTTCAGTTCTGTTTAAGCCCTTTATACTGGAGTTTCCTCCTTTGAAACGGAAATCCAGGCCTCCCGTGGCTCTGGCTGTGCACTTGGTCTTTCTTTTAATGACAGTCACACTTTCTCTGACACTACAAAAGGAAACCCCATGCCACCGCTTCATCACATATGTGCTCTGCATGAGCCAAGAATGGGACTGGAACTCTGTTTATATAACCAAACTCCTTCTTTGGGCCTTAGACTGCTCATCATTTTTTCCATCTGTATAATGGAGGGTAGCGCTACACAGGGATGTGATGATATTTAACTGGATGTTTTATATTAAGGCAGCCAAGGGGCTTTTTTAATAGTTCAGCTTCTGTAGCTACATTAGCAGATTTGCAGTTCAGAACTTAGAATACATATTTTAAGTACTGTTGAAAAGCAGCTCAAAGCCTTTCCTTAGAAAGTTCTTCCACACTTGTTTTCCAGGTGCAGATCCTCATGTTGAGAACTTTGAGCCACTCTTTGATCTAGAAGATGTGAAAGATGGTGATGATGATGAAGGAATTGTACCTGGAACAACCCCACTGGATATGGCAGCCAACTGTGAGGTATCTGGGCTCTTGTCATCGTTTTTATTTTATCTTTTTAAATACTAAATGATAGTTCAGCTCTCCCAGCCCATTCCTGTCTTTTCATCTGCAGTTATTTAAATGGTGACAAATTACCACTGCACCTAAACTGCCAAAAATAAACTTCTTGAGTCATAAAAAACCTTGAAATAGTATTGGAAGAAAGCTCCTCTTAGCAGACTGCCTCTGCTGAGCAGGGTTGAGCAGGCATTTCTTCAAACAGCTGCACTTGAGGTGTCAATATGGAAGAGTATTTTAGCTGATAGAGCAGCATGTGCTTGAAGGCCTGTGTTCAGGGTGAGACACTGAAGTGAGTTTTTCTCTGCTGCACGGTCTTCAGAAGTGCAGGCTTTGTGGTGTGTAGAGAAAACAGACCTCTGTGTCCTACCTAAATGTCACTTAGATCACATGGTTCGTGCTTCGGTATCTGAGTACACGTGGTTGGCGTGATGTGAGTGTACAAGTAGACAGCATCTCTGGTCACGTGGAGCTGGGGTGGGGAGTGGTACTATGAAGGTGAGAATCTTGCCCAGGGTTTGCTTTCAATTACTAGTTGCACACGGGCACTATCTCCCCACTTAGCTACTGCTGCGGCCGCTTGCTGCACACACTGCCTCTGTGTCCTGACAGCAGTTGCTGGATGACAGAACTAAAGGGCAAGGGAGATGAACTGCTCAGGATTTCTCCCTCAAGGTTTGCACAAGTTTTCCATGCAGTATCTGTAGTCATATGTGATCCTGGTATATAAAAAAAATTGCCCATTTACAGATTAACAGTACTGCATAAACAACACTGCAAATACTTGTGTCAAGATGATGGACAAAACCCACATTTTGCTAAATACTAACTTGAATGTATTCTCTTAGGTATATGACATATTAAATGGCAAACCCTACCCAGCAGCAGCGGTTTCGGAGGACTTACTGACACAAGGTAACATCGTGTCTTCGTTTCTACCAGAAGTTACGCTTCTCGTGGTGTCTAGTATGAATTTATCTTGTGCCTCAGAGACACTGATAACATCCTGGCAGTGTTGAACGGAGCCGAGGACATAACTCACTTCCGCATTCCTCTGCCAGTGAAACAGTTAAGGGGGGCATAAGGAGCTGGGAACCTGACCTGACAATATCCCTCTAGTAATGAGCAGCTGCGTACTGAAAGTGTGCTTGCAGAAGAAACTGCCCTGCAGTAGCTTGTAAGGGAAGTGGGAAGGGAGAATGAGCGCATTCTCTTAGAATGAGCATGTTTCTGTCAACAGGGAGGTCACAAGGACACAAGCTGGTACATTTTCAGTATTACAGCAACATATTTGTAAATACTCGTGAACACTAAAATAGATACTCTCTAATTTGGCTTTGTTTCTGCTTAGAAATGAACTGGTGTGTGACTTGTGTAAATAATAAACGTATTTCTGTGTTCCCCAGGACATATGAGAGAGCTGAATGAAAGCTCCAAGAGGCAGCTTTACAAACTACTGGAATCACCCGATCCAAGCAAGAACTGGTCTACTCTAGCACAAAAGCTGGGTCTTGGCATTCTTAATAATGCCTTCAGGTTGAGCCCCTCCCCGTCAAAGACTCTGCTAGATAACTATAAGGTAATGTGACTGCAACAAGTTAGAAAGAACGCACCTACCTGTACTGAATGATGTCTTCCAGCACAGTGAGGCAGTACAGCCCTTTGGTTTTAGCTAGCCTCAATGATGCTGAGCATCTGCTGTCTTCTCTCCTAGATTTCTGGAGGCACAGTTCAAGAGCTGGTTGCTGCTTTAAGACAGATGGGTCACATGGAAGCTGTTGAAGTCATTCAGAGAGCGCTATCCATCTCACAGAGGCAGTCACACCAGGAGGACAAAACAGCAGAAGTTCTTCCTTTATCATCACCGCCCAGCTTTGCAAAGGGAGAGACAGGTAAAATTGACAGCACCACATGAAGTGCTTTAAAACATTTTTAGTTCTCCCCATTCTCTGTGGACTGCTAATGGATAGCAGAGCTCCTTACCCCTGATGCCTGAGCTGCTCCCTGTTTCAGAAATATTTTACTGCAGCAGGACTTTCTCACCTGACATTTGCTAGGTGCAGAAGAGAGAGGAAAAATGGATGATTTTAATCAGTAGCTCCAAATTATGATGTTGATTATATTGGTATCTGCCACTTACAGATAGAAACTCCTTAGATGTGTTAAGGATCAAAAGATAAACTAGGGAATGAATTCCCAAGGCCTATACAAGTTCCCATTACATTTCTTACTTGCCCCTTCCCCTCCACTCAGTCTGGACAAACACAAATGCTTTGGGTTCACGAATTTCTCTGTAAGACTTCAGTATTAAATTTCTCTGTCTGCAGTGTGTGCCACTCTGAGATGGCCCCGTGTTCTGCAGGCAGACAAACCTGGAGTGGTTTAAGTTACAAGGGGCCTCTAGCAGTCACGCTGTCCAACGCCTCCTCAGAGCAGGGCTCACGTAACGCTGCACGAGGCTGCTCTCAGTCAGGCCAAGGTGAGGTGTGAGCATCTCCAATAACAGAGGTCCCACGGCCCTTTTTGGGCAGGGGATTCTCCTGACAAAAGGAAAAAAAAAAAAGAGGTTGTTAGAAGGCATTTGGTGACTGTCTGGCCATGCTAAGCAACAAAAACATTTGAAGGGAATTGACAAGAAACAGACCAGCATCCTAACATGGACATTTACAGTGCAAAATCCTATGGATAGTTCTGGAAAAAATCCACCATACTAACTCCATCCTGGTCTAACTTTGTGCTAGTTTATCCCTTACAGAACATTGTTCAGTCACAGAATGAACACTGACACCTTTCAGAAGATGTGCTTGTACATATTACCTCTTTAGAGTTTCTGCTGCTCTGCAGCATGAACGTGGTATTTTGAAAACAGCTGTTTAGAAGAACGTCAGTCAGCTCTGTAATACACTGACCACTGCTGGAGTCACATGGAGATCCCATCATACCTCCAGCTCAGATACGGTTCTCTTGCAACCAGGTGTTCCCTTCATGGAGCTTTTACATGTGACAGCTGCTGCTGACTTCTTTGTATTTCAGGCTCACTTACTAGATGAAAATGGTTCAAGACAAATGTCTCAGAAATCACTAAGTGAAATAACAGGAGAGTTTTAGGAGCCTCATCCTGGAGCTGTATACTTGCACAGTCTGTGCATCTGAGATATAGAGAACTTTTTGCCCTGCTGCTACCACACTTGGGCAGAGGCCCAACCCCAGTGCAGTGACAGCATTAATGTCAGCAGTGCACCAGACTTCTCCTGGTGCCCTGGCACTGCCTGCAGTTGATCTCTGACAGCTCTGCTCAACTGAAAACATCCAGCGCAGCTTTTCCTCTAGCAGTTATTTTCCTATACAAGAGCTTTAACCTACTGGTTTGTATTCCTCTCGCTTTTCAAGACATTGCTGAAGCAAAACAAACTAACATATTTCCCTTCTCTCTTTCTCAGGTGAACTTTATAATAGCAAATTTCAAGACAGTGAAAGCACGTGTGACAGCGGTGTGGAGACCTCCTTCCGCAAACTGAGCTTCACTTATTCAGACTCTCTGAGCAGCAAATCATCAATAACACTTAGCAAAATGACCCTGGGCTGTGGACATGAAAACTCAGCACAAAGCAATTACATAGCTAACTAGGAATATCCAATTAGCAATATGCAGTTACAGGAACAAATGTGATGTTTAGAATTACATCTGTGTCAGCCCAGCCGGAGGGAGGTAAATTCACAACCAGAAATGAACTGGAGGAACCACACATAGACCTGAACCGGTGGCAACTTCAGCACGACTCCTTGCCCTTGCTCCCTTCCTCAAGTACACTTAATTGTATTCACTCACAGGCCACGTATCTGCACTGGGGCTCTGCTGCCACATGAATACGCAGCACTGAGCACTGAATGACTGACTGAGCTCTTCTGGTTGGTGACGATTTTCTTTTTTAGAAGAAACTCATCCCTTGTTAATGCAAAATACTGGCTCACTTTTAACACCAAGAGGTAAGGCACACGGCAATCCAAGGAGAGTTGCCAGCTGTACCCTGAGTAAGTTTTACAGCACGGTTGTCTGGAAAAAGCTCATAAAAGGACTGGCAAAGAGAAATCATGACTTCAATCACAGTGACAACTCCGAGAGAAAAGAGAATCCTTAAAAAAAAAATTCCTGTATAGTTCAAGTAATGTATTTTAACTTAACTTTAGTGCCTTTTATTCAAGAAAATTCAAGTTTGGCATTTCCTAAATGTAAATAATTTTTTTATATCAATTCCTTTTTAAAAAAAGAAATGTATGCTTTTTAAAAGCTTATTTTTATTTTACTTTTATAATAAAAAATCAAAATGAAATCTTGTCTACGCTTGCAGTAATTTTTACATATCTTCAAGTAGGGTAACATTAGATTTCGCGCTTCAGTTTTAGGAATTGATAGAAAATGGTGCAATTTCCAAGTTATTAAAATGAAGGAAAGGCTGCAAGCCACTTATCTTCAGGCTTAACTATCTCACATAGGGTGAGAGCAGGAGCGTGAGCTACTGCCGAGCCTCTGTGCTTTGGAGCTAAAGCCTCTAATTCACAGTCCTTGGTAGCTCTCATACTTACGGCAGCAGAGAGTCATTTACACTGAAATCAACCATTCACCATCTCAGCAAAACTGATGGGGTGGTTCTTGTTTGGGCTACCTGAAACTCTCCTGTGGCTGTGTTCCCGACCGAGGAGTATTTCTTTTTGTTCTGTGTTAATTCCAGTGAGTGCACTGTGAGTGTAACAGTTGCAGATGTCTGCCCTACTAAGTACACAGAACAGCTATCAGATTTAATTATGAAAATGCAAAGCACTGTCATATCACTTACCTGTAGCCAGCTTTCTTGGCACGACAGTGGAGCTTTTGACACAGTGATGGTTCTTGGCTCATCTCAATCTGCAGTCATCTGGATGTAGCTCCTGAGAAAATTAACAAGATCATAAGTAAAAGTGATATAAAAAATACTTCATTATAGTAAATAACTGCTATAAGATCACAATCAGTGAAAAAAAACTTTCGAAATGACTTCAGATCCAGCTGAATTAATTCCAGAGATAAAGGATAAAAAATGGCAAAACCACCATACTGGCTTTCAGTTACCGTATGTATAGCCTACAAACACAGCATTGTGCGTTTGGATGTTTGTTTGATGAGTGTAGTTGCCAATGCTCTCTTGGATTTCTAGCTGCAACTGATTTTTAATGAAGAAATAAGCAAAGGTTCATATATTCTGGTGGTGGATGAATTCTTCCATCCCTAGCAGAGCTGCTGGGTCACACCTACCTCCTACTGGCACAGAGTTTCCAGCACAGCTCAGGGCTGGCAGATTTTTATCAAGGTTTCCACAGTCCTGCCATGGCAGGCTGGCTGGTGAGGAGCACCTTTAGCCTTATTTCTGCTTTTAAACCACCAGAAGACACTTGGGTCTGTGTTTTCCTAAGAACTTCATGACCGAATGCTGCATAACAGCCAGCCATCAGGTTAGGGATCCTGCAAGGAACAGCAGCAGAGCTGTCCGAGGCCCCTTATCTTCAAGTGCTCCACGTGGCAGGCTGGCTCCTCCAGGTCCTTGGCAGCAACTTGGTTTCAGTCTACTTAACAGAGGCTTCACACCTTTTTTTTTTTTTTCTTTTGGTTTAGCAATAGTATTAATTTAGAAGTATTCTCAGCAACTCACACAGGAACACTTAACTAGTTCTACAGTCAGGTCACAACTTTTCCCATCCATTTTAAAACCCTCAGCATCTTAAGTATATGTTGCAGGTATGTCCCACAGTTTGTCAGGAAACAGGAGGAGGCAGAACCCAGCAGCTAGCAGAGGGAGCACTTTCTTTTTGCATAGTTCTAAACTGGCAGAATAAATCTACTGGAGAGCCTTGTGGAGAGCTGGTTTATGGGGAAACCTGGCTCACCCAGCACTTGGCCACGCTAAACATGGGTTTGTCCCTCTGAGTGCTAATGACACTTCCTGTTCCTTTGGCAGACACTGCAGAGATTTATCTAGAAATACTTGCAGAAGTATTAAGCTCTTTTTCCCAGTATATAGAGAGGTGTAACCTTGAGGCACCTTTGATCAAGTTTATTATAAATTAATTACAGTGAGGATCAAAATCTGAAATAAACTTAATCTGCACTTGCACTAATTGGGATCTGCTGCATTATTTTGCTACTGTGTAACAGACACCAGGAACAAGCAAAAATAAACTGTGACAACAGAACTGGCCAGATCTTCTCTACATTTGACATAAAAAAGGGCTAACTCAGAAAGTTCAACTGACCAAGAGTTTTTAGTGTTTGCCATAGGCGTGTGAGTTTCCAGTGACTTCTGGGGATGTATTTACAAATTCGGAAGCCAAATGTGATAGTGGGAAGTTGTAGGCAGCATTCAGAAATTCTGCAGACTGTGGGAAGGATCTTACCTACATGTAGTGGTGTATGAAATGCCTTTTCTCCCTTTCCTGGGCTGGTGAGGTGCTGTTTTCCTATGTTTAAGGAAAAGGGAAACTTTCGCTCCCTTGAGGTGACAGGAACAGCAGTAACTATTCATAGGCTTAAGAAGCAACGGGCCACTACTCATCCCCAGCTTCCACCTTTTCTGGAGCACACGATCCTCTCTTACAGCACAGCAGTTCTGCAGTGACTGCCAAAGGTTTTGTCCAAACTTTTGCTGAATTCAAAAGATTCCAACAGCCACAAGCAAAAGACAGCACAAGTTAATTCCAGGAAATGCTTTCACATATCCGGGACTATGAAGTAGGCTGATGCCCTGCTCAGAGCTGGGCTGCAGCACATACGTTATCCAAAGCCCAAAGAACTCTTAAATGAGTCAAATTTACCCATGCTACTTTCACAATACAGGAGTGTGCAAGCAGATCTGTGGGCTTCACTACACACTGCAACCACTTGTGACTGACTTACCGTCAGTTAGCCTGCAGCCTACACTTGTGACTGACTGTCAGTTAACCCGCAGCGTACAGCAGCGGCCACAAGCACTCCAGAGGAGTTAGCACACACGCACGCACACCCCCACTATGTTAGACTCATGGTTTGCTAATGATGTTTGCCAGAAAGACAGGAGCATGACGAATAGTTTGCTTCTCTTTCAGCTCTGCAAGCACCTTACTGTCTTTTAGTCTCCAGCATCCTAGGCACGAAACATGTTTGGCTGCAGTACCAGCCAAACAGCAACGGTGGCCAGAACACTTCCAAGACAAGAAGAGGACAGCTAGGTACACAGAGCACATCACTGCCCTGCACACCAGGCCTCCTTCCTCAAGGAAGCTCCTCTGCTGCCCTCAGCTCCTCACAATCTGGCCAGGCAGCCCCACTACAGCTCCCCCAGCACTTCCACGGAACAACAACTAACAAGAGAGCAAGCTTTCCAGTACTTCTTTCACAGGAAATCGCCTCGGGGCTGGCTCACACCACTGCTCCTTTACAGCTCTCGGGGAGGTGAGCTGAAGCCTGCAGGGCTGAGTGCTTAAAGCCTGCTAGGCTCACATGCTAGCTGGGAGGACGAAATCTCTAGGGCAGCACGCCAGAGTATTCTTGAGCTCTATTTACTGCTGTAACAAGAGTCAAGCTGCAATGCTGGCAAAAGCCCAGTGATCACAATGTTTGCCAAGAGGTACCAGAGGCCAGTACTTAAGGTTCTGACTTCCCAAAAACTTGAAGAAAAATATATATACTCCTGTGTATGACAACAGCATGCTTCCACCTGGCCACCAGCTCTCCAGGCAGCTCTTATTTACACAGGCAGTTCTTCTCTAGGGCTCCTGTGCTGGATTACGCAACCGCTCACAGGGCCAGAGAGCCTCCTACAACAGCCATTCCCCTCGACATCCAGCCAGGTCCCCAGCCAGCCACAACGTAGAAAAGCCAGGCAAAGGAGGAACGCTACTGTACTACTTGGCCCTTGCCAAACCCATCAAGAAATTTCAAGATCAGCTTGAAAGCAGACTCCTGAGACCAGGTCCTGGCAAGCAACCAGGCTCACCACCTACCTCCTGACTAGTCCTTAGGGTGTTTCTTCCTCTGTGCATCTTTCCTGTGCTGTAGCTGCTTAGATTATTAAAAGACACCTTTATTTTGGCTATGATGCACACAGTAATAACCCAAACTGCCATTTACAGGTCCTTAATAACTGTAGTGGAACTACAGTAAAATTGCCTTTCTAAATGTTGACAAAGAACAAGTAGCTTTTAAGGTTCTGTGTTTTTCACTTAAGATCTGTTTTTCTATCCCTGATTACACTGAACAAGGGCTTTCATTTCCCTATCCTCTAACACCTGATTGAGAAGCACAGTTAAGTAAACCCGATTCCTTGACTGTAATATGCCCTTAAACATCCCAACCAAAAGTTCCTAGTTTACTCGACTTGTCTCTCAGAGGATAAGAACAGAAAACTGGGATTCCAGCAATGTGAAGGCTGCCTTGTAAGCTACGAGCACTAACTGTCCCTTGCTGAGAAGAACGTTCCTGTTCCCTGGCAACTGACACTGCCACAGGTCACCGGAGTGGCTCTGCTACACACCTCCAGAGACAAAATAAGCACTAACAGAAGTGCTGAAGAAAGATATGCCTCTAAAGTGGAAAAACCGTTCAGGCTCCAAGCTATGCACACAGCAGGTGACAATACAGACTGACATTTCTATGCATTTACAGAGAAATTCTAGGTACGTGCTTACTTCTTGGAAATCAGATGCAGAAAAGCCAGGAAAGCTTCCAAAAAGAATTAGTGGTAAACTAGAGCAAAGTCTTCCTTGTGTGGCAGAAGGTATCAAAGAAGTGCCTTCTATGGCTCCCTGACCATCAGACAGACCACCTCGACAGGTCCTGAATGGGTTCAGAGGAAAATTGGTGCCAGAGACCAGCTTTAGGACAAAGCACCAGTCAACACCAAAAACCTTTCTACCAAAACCTGCCCTCAAGTTCTGTGCTAGCAAGGTATTGGTCATGGCTCCTGCTGACGGCAACTCTTACTGCTGCTTTTGCCATTTGTGGAGCCTGGCAGGCAAGCAGTCTTCATCCACTAGCAAAAGGCATCGGCATGGGCAAACTCAGTGATTCCTTGAACAAAGCACTGCAGGGCTGCACCTTGAAAGACTACTGATCCAGCTATCCCCTTCTACTGTTGCCACCAATAATTGAATGATGTGGAGGACAAGAACCAAGAACACTTACCAAAAGCTTTTCTTAATCCTCCTGCTGCTGATCCCCAGCTCACCAGACACATCTGGCAACACAAGTACAGTTGAGCAGCTGCAACAGCACTCAGGTGGTTATGGGTGATGTGTACATATGATGGATACTCTGAAGATCTCTTTACTGTTGCATTCCTGTCCTTGCCCCGATCTGAGACAAAGGCAGAACAATGTAATTTATATCACAGCTTGGAACAGCAAGAATACCAAGAGATAACGGTCAGCCAAGGTAGATGTTACAGACACTGCACTAGGGAGAAAGGAAAATAGCATCTATAAATACAGATCTGCTGAAACACCATTAAGCCAAAAGAACATATTAAGGATATGAAGACTACTATAGAAGGGAACCTCCCCCCATTAAATTCTGTTTTGAGAACAAGTATTGGGCCTAAGCAATTGTAAATCTTTCATAACAGTACACAGTGCTCAGTTAAAGCTTTCCAGTGAGAAAGAATGGACACAGGCTTTAGGGCACTTCTGACCTTCAGAAGTCTGGTAACTGCAAAAAACAACAGCAAAAAACATTTTAGAGAACACTTTTCTATATAACATTGCTGAAGGGCACTGGTTGCATAGCCACTTCCATTACTGACGAACCACATCATAGAATCATAGAATGGTTCAGGTTGGAAGGGACCTTAGAGATCATCTTGTTCCAACCCCCCTGCCATGGGCAAGGACACCTCCCACTAGACCAGGTTCCCCAAAGCCCCATCCAGCCTGGCTTTGAATACTTCCAGGGAGGGGGCATCAATGACTTCTCTGGGCAACCTGTTCCAGTGTCTCACCACCCTGGAACAGGTTGTCCAGCGAAGTCGTTGATGACATCATATGCTTTCATGATGTTGCCAAAATTCATCGTAGGCTAAACAAGTTCACAGCTGTCCAAATTCATGGTTTATGGCTTCTAGAGATCCAAAAGCTCTTTTCTATGACTCTTAAACTTCATTTATATTCTGAAATGCACTTAGAACAAATATCATTGGTCTTAAGATAGTCCTCTCAATATTCTTTGAAGCAAGTAATAGTATTCAATAAATATAACAGACAGAACTAAGTACCATTTTGAAATTCTAGCTACATGTTCCTGGAAGAGACATTTCTACATCAAAGCAAGACGGGAAGACATCGACCAGTCTGTTCTTTTCCTAATACACTGCAGTAATATTTACTAATAATATTTAATTCCATATTTTCCACACAGTGGTTACATTTTTCCATCCTTACCTTATTTTGGGTTCTGTTGCTGTTTTGATTCCATGACACTGAAAACGCAAAAAGGTTTTTCTTCTATTCTTGGCCAGGATGCCTCTCATGTCACTTTTAAATGCTGTTATCAGTGTGTGCATTTACTGTAAAGTTTTAGTCATGGCTATCATTTTCCCTATTTATTTTATATAATCTATAAATAGTGGCACATATACCTATTCTGATTACTTTCACATCCTCTTTTAACAACTCTTGAATCAGAAAAGCCCTCCAATGCAATATCAGTGAGCTGTTTTGATGACCCTACAAAGCATTTGTAGGGAACTTCCATTCATCACTTCTATGTTCAAGTTTTTCCTCTTGCTCAGGACTATGTGTGCTTTGGTTAATGATCCATTGAATAAACAACTGCAGATCACCAAGCACCAGTCAGCCTGCTTATCTGTTTGCCCATTAAAACTGCAACAAAAACCCAATAAAGCAATGTCCGAGTGAGAACGGCAGGCCCTGCACTATGCATCCAGCAGACAACAAGGAGACATTAGTAACTTTGTGGCCCTCTCACATAACCGTTTCTTTTCTCTCTTGCCTCCTTTGTATTTGCACCTTTGGCCAGCTCTGCTCCTGTTTCTCTTCCCACAGCCAGGCACATCTCGCACAATGCCACATTAAGCAGGAATCCACACAACAGCAAAGAGTTTGTCACTGTGCCTGTCTGGGAACCAAAGAGTCATTAAGGTTGGAAAAAACCACTAAGTCCAACCACCAACCCATCTCTACCATGCCCGCTAAACAATGTCCCACATTTCCTGAACACCTCCAGACCCCCTGCTGCTCCCACCACAAGGAGGGCATACGGGGGACCCCAATGAGGTGGAAGTATGCAGGGAGTAGCAGCTGGCAGCTTTGTGTGATGGTGTGCTCCCCCTCTTCTTTGTTTCTGCCAGCTTCCTTCTTCAGCCTGGACTTGCACAGGAAGACAATGAGCAACAACACTGATAACACTGTAAGACAGATTAATGACCACAAATCTGTCTCAGACTGTGGTGCTGAAAGAACTGAAAGCAGGCACCGGGTTCAGCAGCTGAGAGTCAATTGAGCACATGTCTAAAAACAAAGTGTAACTATGAGTCAGTTATCTTGCCCCATAAATAAGGAGCAGCCCAAGAGCCCCCTGAGCTCTCCCGCACAGCAGCAGGCTGCGTGACAGGATCTCCCCTCAGATAAGGATGCCTCTCGAGGTTATGCCACGAGGACAGCATGCACAGGGCAAGGATGTTACGGGTGTATGCCATACTGCTCTCCATGCTGGCTGGCTGCTTCTTTGTACTCCAGCTCCTGCTCCTCTACAGGAAAACATCAAAGCCCCCCTCTGGAGCAGCTGGAGCCAATGATGGCCTTGTCTACACCTGCATCACAGCCAGCCATAGCCTGAAGGACAACCTCCACAGCACCGAGACAGCGGGTGGCCAGTGAGAAGAGACAAGAAAACAGTCATGTATTCAATTCCCCTTTAGGGAGCAGGAACAGATCTGCTGATGTCTGACTAGCCAAATTTCAAGTTTACTTGGAAGCCTACCTTGCAGGAGGCAAGCAAGACACCTGCAAGGAGCAACAGCCATAGGTCCAACGGGGCAAAGACTACTGCAGATGAATCAAACCACTAAGTGGGATCAGGGTGAAAAAAGGCACTGTCCAACTCCTTTGGTGGGCCTGTGGAGTTGGTCCCAGCTTCACTCCATGCCCTTCCTCCTTACTCCTAGGATATCCCATAGTTGGTCCTAAGATGAATTTTCACTTAGAGCACAGTGACACTGGAAAAAATATGGATTTTTACAAACACAGTCTGGAGGTACATATTTGTGTTGCCTTTTACTTAGGAGAGAATTACAACCCAGTAATTCCTCTCACACAGATTGGAGGACTCTTACACCAACTAAGCCCTCCCATTTTATGTGGGATGTATTTCTCCAGTTACCTGAGATATTGCTTTACTTTCAATGCATCACATATATTACAAGCAAGCTTTGTTATTGGTATCTTTACATTGAACCAGCAGTTAAAATTCACACAACAGGACAACACATTCTCTAGTCAGCTCATCTTGTACGTCACCTCAACTTCAGTCAAACTCTTCCGAGTTCTTCCTCTTCCTGTCTCACTCCCCATCTATAACAAAATCAGACAACGTCCATCAAAGACATCAAGGTGAATGACTTTTCTAGTTCTTCAACACTGGTAGGCTCCCAAGGATAAAACGTAACCACTTTCTTCTTTTCTATCATGAGGAAACCATTATCACTAAATCTGCCTCTTATACTCCCTACATCCAGGGTAACAAAAGGAGCAATTGCAGTGGTCTGAAGATCAAATACAAAAACATCATCTTGCTGGGATACAGTGGCCTGGAAGAAAAATAAAATTAAAAAATAAATCAATAAAAATACACATATTAAGTAAGAACAACCAGTTACAACCAAACCAGAAAAGAGCTGTCTGTCTTTAAAATAGACTGTGAAAAAACACATTTGATTAAAACTATTTTTCTTTTCCTATTCTATTATTGAAGTATGTTCTGGAGCAAAAGGCAAACTAAGAGGTATAATATATAAGAATCATAAGAAACTGCAAACATTGATTATAGCCTTCCTTCAGAATACCACAGATTGTGGATAATGCTATGGACTGTAATCACGTTACTATTTTCTTCTCAAAATAACAAAGAAAAAAACAGTAATCTGATTTGTACCCAGTACTTGCATCCTAACCTTACTGCAGTGATTTACTGTGAAGTTTTGCCTCTTTACCAACACACTTCACTCATAACCTATACATTCAAACTCTAAAGCAGCTGGTCTTTCTGATCACATCAGTAACAGAAACACAGAAATGCAAAAGATTCTAAAAGTCACAGCAACATAGGAGGTCACCTTGTCTTAATGGAATAGGGCAGTGAAGTCTTTACGGTGCATTTAAAAGGCAGCTCTGTTGTGAAATACCAGAACAAGGTCAAATATTAAGTTCTACCAGTAGTTAATCTCTCTGAGGTTTAAAAGCACTAATCAGGATGCATTTTCATGGAGCAGTCTCTGTTCCTCATCAAGAAATATTATGCTACATCATTTTCAAATACCAATTAACTATAGGCAGAAAGCAAACAATTAGGTGCAGAAAACACATCCTCCTTAAAAGAAAAACACCACAATTATTAAGAAAAAGCATATATGGCTTGCATTTTGTGCTTTCTGAGGAAACAGTAAAGCAATGCTATGAAGAGCAGCACTTAGATTAACAATACATTTGAAAATCTAGTTAGACTATTAGTAACTATGCATAGAAGCACCAGCTTCTCATGAAACAGAATTTTTTAAATCACAGCTGCACATGTTCTTAAAATAAACACTCTGCATTTATCCTTGCTAACTATCCTTATTAGTTGCTACTGCAGAGACAACGCAGCCATGAGAAAAAGGAGTGAAATTTCCCAACAGTGCTTCAGTTGCAGAGCTTTTTATTACTGGTGATATCATCCACAAAAAAAAACAGTATGACTCAGGCTCCAGATTGTGCCCCCAGCTGAAAAAAAAAAAAAAAAGGTGATTTCTTTCCTTTGTATACTCCGGAGGCAGGACATGCTGCCATCAAAGAGATAAAAGTGGAAAATCTAGCCCATTTTCTTTTTGTAAAGCAATTATGCTGGTCCAGACTTAAAGAGATTAAAGACCTCTATTCCCCCCTTGTTTAGTTTAGCTCCAAAGAGCAAAGCTGCAGTCTGGAAGCCACATGTAGAACACACAGGTCCCCATCCAGCCAATCTGCTGATTAAGAATTTTGTTGCAAGATTTACATACTGAAAAATGAAGCGCACAAATGTGTGCACAGAAGTCTGTACACACACACTGAGCATGCTTGCATATATTTAAAGAAAGCATGCTTGCAAGGAACAGGAGAAATCTAGGGAAAAACAGCAAATGGAGCGGGTGTTATACAACACTGCGATGCTTCTGTGGCTGTTCAGAAGACTGCCACACTTCACAGATATTATGAAACAATCACTACTATGCAAATCAGAACCCCTTAGCTGGAGGGCAGGGATTTGCAGAAGGAAATAAGCATGCAATATTGCATGCTAGCAATGTTACACTGATCTAAGGGAGCTTGAGCACTTCAAGAAGAAACACTGTTGACAGTAACATACTCCACACTCAGCTGAAATAGCTTCACCTAGTACTGACCTACACTAATGCTTGCAAGCCAAAATCACTTTGCCACAATGCTATTTGCTTTTGAAACAAAAAGAATGAAGGGAGCAATGCTGCAGCAGTAAGGTGAAAGACAGTCAAAAACAAATGAAGACTTCATTATTAAAAAAAACAAACACACACACATACAGTGACAAAAAACACATGATTTTTAACTCTTCTACATAGAAGTTAAATTGACAACATTCAGAGAAAGTATAAACTGAATACATAGCAGGCAAACAATTCAAAATACTTGGACTAGCAGAACCAAATAAAGTATGACTGATGCTTACACTAAGCTGCATCTTTTCCAATCCTACAGCATCCTTCAGGGATGCAAGGAAGTGATGATTCATAGGACTCTGGAGTCCTTCTTCTCCCAGAAGATAGAACGTAACAATACAGCTTCTCCTGGTACAATTTCTGCATCTTTCCAGCAAGGCATCTATGGACTCCTTGTAGATAGGGACAGCACTTTGTGCTTTAACAGTCACATCATCTTTGGCAAGGCTGCATACTGGCTCCAGAGAACTCCATGAGTACACAATGACCTGTTGAGAGAGCACAAAGCTTAGCACAAGAAAAGTTATACCTGTGAAAACAACCCGACATCTTAGGTTTCCTACTACTCATTGGAAGAGACATTCTCCTGACAGTACCAGCTGATTTTCACCTCTAATAGCAAGAAACTCTACAAGAAAATACTTAATCAATATTGAATAATATTCAGACCATTATATAAATCTAACAGCAAGTCTGTTTCAAGCAATCTGAATCTGCTGCTCTTTCTGATCTGCTAGATTTGTTTCTTCTCCAGGCTACTTGAGAGGAAGGGGTTGCCAATTCCTGTCAAGGATGTGCTGAAAAATTGAATTAGTAAGTGGCTTATATGTTGACTTTTTTTTTTTCCACATCTGCCTGATTAAAGAAATCAAACAAAGGAATTTCTTGAAAATGCTCACTGTTACCTGGTGTAACCTGAGTAATCTACAGCTTCTGCATAATTGCTGTTAAACTGAAGCAAGTTATGTCATCTTAAAAAAGATTTTATAATTTATATTAATACAGTGAAACATACATTCCCAGAAATCATGTGCATTATGAATGTACTCTTAGGGGTCTGCAGTCAGAAACAACTTAATTCCTTTCAAAAGTCCCAAATTTTCTTGAAGCGCTAAATATAATATCTATCGGAGCTAGCTATTGCCAATGATTCTCTGATGTTACCTGAAAACTTTAAGTCTATGAAAATAACTCAGGCAAGAAATACACAATTCCATTATCTGCAATCCTACTCCAAGAACTGATAATCCAGAAATGGCAAGGATTTTCCATACTGGAAGCTGTCAGTCGGGAAAAACCTCTCTCTAACAGAAATGAGAGTAGATTTAAAAAAAAAAAAAAAGAAAAAAGCCCCTAACCCTCTAAATCTGAACATTCATCACAGCCTAGCAGACAGAGCAGCAAACTAGGAATTGACAGACTACTAGTTCTAAACTGACTGCTGAATTATTCCTCATCTCTAGGCCTCTCTTCTCCCCACCTCCTTCTATCCTTCTTAGCCTTTTCACATGGGAATCTGTTAATGTCAGGAATTTTATCTTGCAATGCAAAATGCCCCCCATAAATTTACTTGTACAGTTGTGATATAATTAACAGCAACAAAACTTAGGAAACAGAAAAGCAAGACTGTGTTGTACAAGATAACTCAACAGCCCAAATGCTATCTAAGAAAACACATCAGATTCTGCAGCAGCACTGGGAAATAATTAAGGCATCAACTGTGAAACAGTGACATTGCATAGGTGACCTTGCAATTAATACACCGAGAAGTTCTGTTGATATTCACAGAACAATCTAGTTCTCTTTCCCAAAGGAGAGTAGTTTAAATGCTGGCAAAGGAGGGTGTGATCCATTATTCTTCACTTTAGTCAATCAATCTAATTGTAGCGTCCAGGAAATAGATTTGTTAAGTAGTGAGGTACCACTTTACACACATTGTTTATTTAACCATTAACCCCTATAAGATTTCAACAGAATAGTTAACTTCAGGCCTATACCTACACGCAATTAGTTCTTCATTCTGTGAAATGGTACACAAGAGATGGTATTGCCCCTAAGAAGATTAAAGACATGAATTGCATCCAATTGTGTTTGGGAATGGACTTAAAGAAGTTTGTGTATATGAAGATGTGTTTATTTATTTATTTATTTATTGCATTCAGTAGCTGACATTCTGTGGTGAGGGACATGAGAGTTGTTGGAGAGGTGTCACATACCTTCAGAGTCAGCTTGTGGTCCATGTGAAGATCTGAGACACCATAGATGTACAATACACCTTTATCTTCATAGGCCACAGGCAGCAGTGGGGCAAAGAAGTTTTGGGCAAAATAATGGAGCAGTTTCCACTTACCACCATACTCTGGAAAAGCATTAAAACGGAGAAAGATTCAGACCAAATCCAGCATTATCTTGGCAAGCAATCTCTTCCTGTGCTCTCAGGTGCTGCTCTAGCAATACAGTGTTCCCTCCAGCCCTTTTCATCTCTATCAGGTAAAGAGGATGACTGAAGTTAATCCTGTTTCCTTTCAGACATGGGTCTCCTCTGGAAGGATTTTGATGCTCTTTCAAGTTTTTTTTTTGAGCTTCCAAAAGGTCACTTAAAAAAAAAAGTTTTAGTCCTATTATTGATATGCTGTCATTCAATTAAAGAAAGCCTTAAACACAAGTGACCTTAACAGAACTGACACAGCTGCACATCTTAAGCAAGCAGATGGAGCATCTGTGTTGTCAAGAATCCAGACAAAGACACAGGCATTGGTGGCAGTGCCACCAACTCCCACTATTGTAAAGAGACACACAATAGTCTGCCTAATCTCTTTCTTCCCTTTCACTCAGTTCTCCTCTTTCAGTTCTTCCCTAGAAGACCAGGTGCAAGGAAGCCCAAGCTCTCAAACTAAGGACAGCTCAAAGTTAGGCAAAATGAATTTGCCAAGGTCTAGAGATAAAGCTTACTGTACAGGACTTATTGAAGGCATGCTGTAGATAAGCTGAACAGTTTGCTTTACCTATTTAACGGAAAGCTATACCTCGTTACTATTAAAAATTTGACGGTCAGTAACAGACTAGAAAGAACATCAAACCCTGTCTCCTCTCCAAAAAGCAATTTTGCCAGATGCAACACTACTACACAAACATTTTCAAAGAGAAACCATTTCCATTTCTTTCTCTATTCATTTTCTTCCTACCGCTCTCTGTCAGCATTTTCACCCTCTTTGCTCGACTGTTATTGAAACTGCACTGAAAAGAGGTAGTAAGTCAGATGCATTAACTCACGAGGAGAGAAAACTTGGTTATCTACTTGATTTTTGTTTCTGGCTTTTCATCTTCTACCACAGGTTTAAAGTTCAGGGATACTGGAAAAATATTTCCAGTAACATGATTTTCTTGGAACCAATCACCCCAGTGTTTTGGTGCTTGTACACCTCACAATTAAGGACTTCACATCCAGAGTGATGTAGGGCTTTAAAGGGTGTGTTTGTGGCTTTCAAAGGCAAACCTGAACACGCTCAGCCTTCACTTCACACAGACATGAATGAACTTTGTGGAGAACGAAGTGCATTAGCTCCAGCTCAGTACCTTGCACATCACCTTGTTTTAAGCAAGCTCACGATCAGCTAGATGGGTGAACAGACAAGAAAAACTTGTATCTGCCTGGAAAACTCATAAAACCGAACTGTGCTGTAAGATCAGACTGTTGCCAACAAAGCAACACTGGCATTCAAGTTAATTGTACTGAAGTAAACAGAGGAGATGAAGATTGAAAAAGTACATTAGGAGAGGCTGCAGAATTTCTTCAAAACAGGCAGTTAGCTACACTGATGAACATATTGGTGCTGCTCAGCACATGAACAAAGCCATGTTGGTGCATTCTAAGGACAACAACTGGTAGAAAGCACTGGTGGTCTAAAATACAGTCTGAAGTACAGACTGCTGACATTATTTTTCTGGGCCATAAAGCTTGAGGAGATGAGAGATTTGGACAGAGGATGGCTCAACTGAAACACAGCCAACTGTGGGCCAGTATCTGATTTAAAAAATAATAGCTACCGTCCTTGTACAAGAAATGAGCACTGTGCCCAAGCCCAGGCTTTGGGAGGGGCTAAAGCCTCTGAAACCCTCCAGACTGCCACAGGACTCTCAGGAATTTCAATTGTCAGTGCAATAGATGCTGCTCACTGCAGGCCTCAGACAGAGCCCACCATGAGCACAGACAAGGCACCCAACAGGCACAGAGGTTTCAGTGCCTGCTGACTTCAGCTTTTTCTCCAGCTTAATTAGCATGATTAAAATCGAGGCTTCTAATGTCTTAAATATGAAAACAAACAATGCAATTGAACTAGGGCAGTTCCTGGGACTTGATGTTACCCTAAGTAACATTTCTCCTCTAATGGGCCTAATCCTCCATTTTCCCCAGGCCTTGATTTCTGACCGATTTTCATTATGCAACCACTTTGCAGTAGCTACTGCAGGGAAACACAGGCTTTCTACCTAGGCAGCAAATACAGAGATCCTCAGAATGCAATTCAGAGTAAACATGGCACTGCACTTTTGCAGGGAAAAACCAATCACCACCAACAAAAAATTAGGAAAAAAAAAAACAGCAAACAAACCACACATTTAAAAGTGTTGGGTTTTGGTTTTTTATGTGTTTTTTTGTTTTTAAACCATTTCAAAACTCATTCTAGGGTTTGATTACTACAGCTATTGCTTTGGGATGTTTGCAAACATCACTAGTTTGCTTACCCGAGATCTGCATTTTAAGTCACTTGAAGAACATAGCTAAACTGCTACAGTAGTTTCACACAGAAAGGGACTTCCAAAAGATAACTTTTCCAGCACTAGGATCTTGGTAATACACTTGTCAGAGTAATTTCAGACAGCACAGAGAACTGAAGCTCACTGATAGAAAAATTGCATTTTTCAGCTCATCACAGAATCACATTTCTTGATTTAAAATATAGGCAAGTGGCATATAAAATACTACTCCTGCCCCAAAAACGAATGAAAGAAATCTGGAGATCAAGTAGCTATCCTAAGATATTTCTGAGTTTAAACTTTCCTGTCACAGGCATGCATACCAAAGGCAACAGTCCAAAGTTATTTAAAACAACCCTGGGGTGGTTTCCTCCTCCTTCTCCTCCTCCCTCCACATTTAAATGAATTCTTGAAGAAATCAGTTTCCCCATTTTTTTCCTGATAACAACACGGGGTCCGCCCTCTTTGTAATTCCAAACCCCAGAAAAGGAAACCAAAATTAGGTTTGCAAAGAGACCCCAGCACTTTCTTTTTCTGGCTGTTCCCTGAAACCTACACTCATAGCAGGAGTGAGAACAAGCAGGTCTTCACCCTGGAATGGATTTTGAATTAATCACTTCACACCATTAAATGCAACCTGAGAAACATGCTGCTAGTTCTTTCCTCACATCAATCTCATGAATTCAAATCTATTATTCTCCATAATAGCCTGTGGTTTCAGCTCACCAGGAGCTTTGAATATTGAACCTTCAATAAAAGCCAGTTATCTGTTGAAGGGAACCTCGTGGCAACTGAGTTGAGTGCCTCAAGGTGACACTTGTAGGGGAGAGTGATAAATTGCCACGAGCATCACAGCACTCTTCACCAAAACACGCAACACATGCTAAAGCACTCAAGGTGGCACAAAGTGCTTCACAAACAATTGCTAACAGTCAAAACTCACTTGTCGTAAAACATGTTCAGTTCTGAACTGAATGCTGAAATACTGCACTTTTTTCATTTGATTGCAAGCAAACACAATGAAGGCGAGTTTAAAAGGAGATGTATTTGCTCCCCATTTCATGGGGAAACACTTCCACTTGGCACAGGAAATTATGCAAGCACCTCCATGGGTCTCTGTGAAATAACAGATTTAAATAAGGGGCACTTTGGTAGTTCTACTGTGCCATCTAACAAGATGCAGAAACATGTTTTTGAAGTGCAAATAAAACTAATTTATCTGAAGTTTTGCATAATTTCAGCCATTAGCATTTCAAAAATCCCTCTACTACACTGCCTAATTAAATGAATATTAAACCTTTCCTCATTCCACTGAGGGAACAGAACAAAAGGGACAGCTGCTTCTTTGCTGAGCTTCCTTTCTGTAAACTAACTTCAACAACATATGAATAATTCAAGCACTCAATGTATTTTCTACAATGATGTCAGCTCTGTACTTAAAAAGACATATTTTACTTAAGAAGACACATTTGTGGTCCTCACAATCACTTCATCTATCAACACACCTCTGTCTTTACAAAGAGACGTTCATTTTTTCAAGCATACGTTTTCTTCTGAGTCACTGAAAGCCTAAGAACAACAGTGTCTTAGTTTCTAACAGAAGTTACTTCTCTCACAGTGTCCGGTATGAAGCTGTTTTGTTCCCAGAAGAGAAACACAACTGATAACACCTGGCAGCGTTGAACACAGCCAAGGACATATTCTGTTCCTCAGTGAAGCAGTTAGAAGGCATAAGGAGCCGGGAACTGGGAGGGGACAGGACCAGGGCAGCTGACCCAAACTGACCAAAGGGATATTCCATACCATATGACATCCTGTAATATAAGGAAGGGAAGTGAGCTGGGAGGGCCCGTTTGCTTGGGGATTGGCTGAGCATCAGTCGCGGTCGGTGAGCGATTGCTTTGTACAATCACTTGTTTTGTATATAATTATCATTGCTGTTACTGTACTCTATTTTCCTCTTTCTGTTAGTAAATAGTTTTTATCTCAACCCACGCGTTCTACCTTATTTCTCGATTCTCTCCACCATCCCAGCTGGGAGGAGGGGGGTGGGGGGGGTGAGCGAAAGGCTGTGTGGGGTTTCCAGGCCTGCCGGCTGAAACCAGAACAAACAGTCGTTGCTAGAATCTCAAAAATGAGCACTGGGATATTTTATTTCCTAATACAAGTCCAGAAAGTCCAGAAACAAAAGCATTATGGCTGAAGCACTTTCTTAATGTTTAAACAAAATAGCCTGTTACTTCTACTGCTTTGTTTTCCTTTGTTGGTGGCTGTTGCTTTGCTTGGATGAATATTAAAAAAAAAAAATATATATATATATATAGTGAGAGGCACAAATGACTCCCAGAGAACTAAAAGTACAGACACTATGTTAGACACCAAACCTCAGTTAGTCATCTTTTCCTGAAAAGAACTTCTCAGAAGCTATATACTGGGTGAGAGGTGTCATATGAGCTTCTATTAAAATCAAATTCTGCATGGAGAAGATAATTCATCTCACCTCTTAGACAGCTAAGGACACAATAACTGTATCTTCCAACTGACAACAGAAGAAATCTAGATGCCTAACCATTAGGTAGCATATCCAATCCTTCTCAGAACAGGATCACAGTTCCATAGGTTTCTGACAATGTACTACTGCCTATCAAAGGGAGTTGTTTTGATTGTTTTATCATAGGAGGCAGGGGGGAAAAAATCATCAAATTAGTTAGGATCATGGAAAGCATAATTTTATATATAGATGCTCCTTCTTATCCTTCTCTATCCCACTTCGTCTATTGTCACCGAGGGTGGCTGGGTGCACATACAACCTAGGTATCACTGACTCAACTAACATAATCAGGGCTTTCCAGGCCCTTTTGGAAAGGGAACTTCTTAGAAATTTCCACTAAAAACAAAACAAAAAATCTCTTGCAAAAAAATGTATATGTTTGTCTGGAAAATGGGGGTGTGCCCTCAATCTTAACCATCACTGCTTCCTAATAGGCAGCTTTATCTGTCTTCAAGTATTTCCTTACATGCTTTGGAGAAATCAACATACTGCTTATGTGAAAAACATACCTTTAAGAATTAAGAGTTACACATGATTCTAACTTCTCTAAACTAAGCCTTTCTAAAACATGGCTAAGAGTTGGTGGCTGCTAAATCTGAACTTCAATAGCAAAACTTCCATAGGAAAAGAATTGTTTTTTTCCTTATCCTCCTCCACAGGCTATTACGATGATCCTGTAAAACACTTTTCTGGAAAGCACTTCTAAAGGATGGACAGAAACAAAGTGTGCAAAGTCACCCAAGAAAGACTGCAGAGCCTTACTTCTTATTCTGATCTTTCCAGCTGAGGAAACCAAGGACTGACCATTGGTACATTTTATCAGACTGTTGCAAAACTTACCGAGAGAAGACCATGAAGGTGCCTGCCAGATGTCATTGAGTTGCCAATACAGAGCACCCATTGTGTGTCCTTCTCCCTTGATTATTTCACTTTGACTAGAACGATAGAATTCGGTTTCTGTCTTTATACACTGAGCCTGCATCACCTTGGACAACAAGAACATTTTAAGAAGTTATTTTTAGTGCATTATAGTTTCAAAATGTGCATATTTACTGACATATAACAGACTTCACATCAATAGCACATAACTTCAAACACACAATATAAATTGCCATTATACATTCAAAATCGTGCATGCAAAGAGCAACCTTTTTCAGCTGCACTCAACACTTTCCTCCTTCCCCATTTCATCTTTAAAAAAAAAAATCTTCTATAATTTTGCATTGGCCAGGTTCCCAATAGAAACCAAATAACCACTTATTTTCTTCACAAAGAGTATTAACTAGGCTCTGGAGCTATTAAAGAAGTCTCAAAATGAAGGAAAAAGTTATTCTTTATGACAGCTCAAAGGTAAAAGATAACACTTCTAGTTAACTGCTGGAGCCAAGTTTACTCTCCTTATCGTTTTTGCTATCATCATTCTGGCATTCTCAAGTTGTTTAATTTGTTAATACGGCCTCAACAGACTTCATCCTGCAGAAACTCCCAAAGATTTCTGATTCAAGACCTCACTGTGCAAGTTTTACCCCTGCTTTCAATTTCGCAGAATCATCTATCCTTGTTCTCCTGTCACCAGTGCTTAAAGCTCTCCAGCTGCTTTGGTTTTCTATAAAACTTGCTGACAGCAGCTCTCAAACATCAAAAACTTAGTCAAGATGCAGTTATTCCCATCAAGAATGTTTCTGAAATTCTTGGAACACAACAAAAAAGTAACAGCACTTTAAACTTGCTTAATAACGTCATTTATAAGTCACATAGAAATTGCAAAGAAAGAAGCAAGCATGAAGCAAACTTACTTCAGACAAAAAGCAAAATATAACCTACTGATTTGAAAAAACAAAATAGATTCTCTAAAGCATTTATGTTTGAGTGCACAACAAAATAAAAGCTACTAATAATCTCACTCACAGACAACTACACTCTCTACAAATAATTTTGTTTCAAAAGCTAACGTATTCCTTGTGGCAAAAATAGAAGCAATAAGCCCACATGGGCCACATGAAAAAAGCAAAATAAACTCTGTCTAGAACAGGGGATAACACAGAGTAGTCTGAGGAAGAATTGTCTACCAAGAAAGACATTCAATACATCCCTGCATTCCCAGCCAGCAACATAAGTCTGCCCTGCAGGGGACTGAGACTAAGATAGCACACAACCAACTTGCTCCTGACGGAGCCAGTTTCTGGGAAATTCCCCAAGAAGAAATATTCCAGCTCTTCTTTGATGAAAACTGCAGTCTCTACATTAAATGAGAGACAAGCCTGTTCCAAATTAAAATGGACTCTCCAATACCTCAGCGCAGAAACTGTTTCTGTATGATTGAACATTACTTAACAGAATAGGTTCAGTTTCAACCACTGGTAGTATCTACTGGAACAAGTGTAAACAGCTACTTATATTGAGGATATCACCATTACCTGAGTAAGGTAAATCATATTTTTGAACTTTTTTATGGGATCTGTGGTCTGGGGAAGCTTGAAATGATACCCAATCTGCTGAAGCATCTGGTCATTGCCATTTTGATGGTGTTGTCGATGGAGAGAAAAATTGCTTGTGTAGGACCAATCCTCAGTGGAGGAAACCTTTTAAAAACACGAAAGTAAAATATCTGAATGAACATGTGCATTAAAACACACGTTTCACATTTGATGATGGACAGGATATTCAGGAAAGGATATCTGTTACAGTCTGACATCATCCGAAGCCATTAAAGTGGGTAATGCATTTCTATAGCGCTTCACACAGTCACCACGAATTTTCAGTCAGTAACACCATTTGCTCATGCTCTTTGTACAAATGTATGAAAACAGACAGTGCTGTTGAACCTGCAAGAGTAACTTTTGGCTAATTAAACTTCTCTGTCCTACAATTGAGTTTGACCATAGGACCTCAAAGAGGTTCATAGTAAATCAGAAGCACCCTAGATTAAGAAGAAAGAATGCACTCCAGCCAATGCACGTAGGCATAAAGTTGTGTACGTAGTATCTTAGAAAGTAAGAACCTGCATTCTTTCCAGGGTAACAAATATCAAAAGCTATCAGGGCTATAAATTCTAGTAATATACATTCAAAACCTGTTACAAGAATTTGGCTCTGGAAGAAAATGATCATGAAACCTTTTTATTCTCCCCCTCCTCCCTCCATTTAAGGACAGCAATGCATCACAGCTTATACAGCTATTACTGTTAAGTTTTCATTATAATTACAATCTCTATAAGATTTTGTATTTGAATTTGTTCTTCTTCACGTTGGATTGATTGAAAAATTTTCATTGTTGTTAACGTGGATGATCATACTGATTGTGTGTCAAATAATACACTTCACTCAGCAAACTGAAAGGAACACTATGAACTCCTTTCAGATGTATGCACGAGTATCAACACGATACTCATCTCTCTGAACAAATGGACAAATAGCATGATGCCTCTCTGCTTGAGCTAGAAAAAAGAAATCGGAATCAGAACATACATTATCTTGATTTAATAGGAGACCAAAAAAATCCTATCAAATTAATTTTTTCTTTATTTATTGCATATAAGCAAAAAATTGGTAAAAGTGACAAAACCTAATGTAATTTAGAATTCAGCACAAGTCAGCATTTGTTGTGATTTTTGTGCTTGTTAATGAACACATAGCCTTCAACACAGCCACTGAAACATGCTAGGCTACCATTACTAAGCTACATATTAAAAAGAATTAATATTAAAATTAATAGTCTTGTAACATTTACCCATCTATTAGGCACAGCCACCTAACTTTATAAGCAATATTGTGACTCATTATATAATCTTTTATAGTTTATATGCAATGGAAGAAGGATCTGTAAGACAAGTAAATTTGGAATTAAGCTAATAGCCAGGATTAGGCAGTGCCTTAACATTTCAATCAATACAAGCTTCTCCATTCAAAGAGCTCAAAAAGCGTCACTTGCTAGTTAAGAAAGGAAAATGTTTTTTAAAACCCAAATAATGAGAAAAAAATACAAAACTGTTTTCTGGTGTTCCTATAACGGCAGCCGTAATAAACATCACTAACTGCATTAAACTTGGTTCCTCTTGCAATGTTAAGACGAACATATTGAACACTGAGGAAGGATACAGTTCAGTTGCATCCCCTCCCTCCACAACAACACACACTTCCATCCCATGCCACTCATCACACCTAACATTGTATTACCCTAGCTGCAGTCACAATGCTCTGGTTTGCTGAGAAGAGGCTCACTGCCATCACTAAATGAGAGCAGAGGGAACAATAACATTTGGAAGACCAGCCTTACCTTTTCCAGTGTACTGAAAGATGGCCAGGATTGAAATCCATATTCTGAAGCAAAACGAGTTTTAGGATACACTGCCCAGTTCCAGCAGTCATCACTATAGTCATAAAAGTGAGTGTCACCGTAATGCGTATCATAAGGATTCTCAGAGAGCCAACCTTCTTTCATTGACTCCAAACCATTGGTAGGACTGGACACAACAAAAGGACGACTCTTATCTTCCTGTGACAAGGAAAAAAAAAAAAAACAAAATACCACCACGATCCCTCATAAAGTGATTGGCTTTTATCTGAGTATCTAGAACATATTTTGAAATGGGAGGAGGCAGAAGAAGAACATGCCTTTTCCAGATTTCTGAGTCACCATTTAGGAAACAGTCCTTCTTGTGTCCTGACATTCATCATCTTTACTAGCTTAATTAGCTTCTTATTTCTTTTCCTGGAAGACAGTCAGGCATGATATTGCTTGCTCTGCTTTTCTAAAGGATTTCTTTTTCCTCACATCAAGAGATTTTCTATCTTTATATGCTTCTAAATTCTTAATGAAAGCTATTTCAAGTGCATCTTGTGAAAAATAAACTGAAGGAACATTAATATTTGAGTACTGTGGCTTCTTTATGGAAAATCAGTACTCTTATTGTGTTTCTGCAGCAGCAACACCATGGTTTTTCCCCTTTGTTATTAAGTAGTCACCTAAATTTAGTCTCAACAAAACCAAGGTATACTGCTACTAATGCTTGCACAGTAGCATTGCAGGTTATTGTCGTTTTAGCTAGCTCTGCATGTCAAGGTAGGTGAGACTATACTGGGGTTACATTTCAAATTATTCAGTGGCTTTTATTTATAATAACCTCAGCAGACTTAGTATACTGCATCTTTTATCAGTATCCTACAAAGTACTGAAGGAATTGTTCTGCAGGTATAATTCCTTTATCAATCTACTTCTAAGACAGAGGCCTGAATTATCACTGTCACAAATTTCAGCAATTGGCTCCAGCACAGCAAAGCACTTAGACATGTGCTTCATTTTAAGAAAGAATAGCCCCAGCCTCCTTTCCTGTACTTTTTTTGAACGAGTAATTAATAATTAACTGAACCAACTTATTACAAGATATCTTAGATCCCCTAAAGTCTTTAGCTCAGACTTAGAAGTCTTTTAAGTAATACAGTCCAGTTCCGCTAGTAGTTACAAGTTTCCTCAGCTGGTTTGTATTACACAGAACCAGAAATCATTTCACTTACACAGTTCCTTCCGGCATTCAAAATAGTTTGTCTGTGGGTTCAAAATAAAAGAGGGTCCCTGCTGGATGGCAACAACACACAAGTGGATTATAACTAAAAAATAGTATTAAGCCAGGATGCCTCCCCTTCGTGGTACGCACACTGGCCATCCTCCAAGTCATGCAGTCAATCACAGGAACACCACAGCATTCCTGTACAGACCACTCAGCTCAAAGAAATTAACTGAAATACAGACACCTATATTCCTGCTTAACATCTTGATTGTAAGACACTATTAACACTTAAAACACATAACTTCTCAAGAGCAGGATCCTTTTCAGCAGGTTCTTTCACAGCTATGCCTCATTTTCATTATTTCCCTGTATCTCCACCTTTCCAGTAGAAAGGTACTATAAATTATCAGAGTGCAGCTACCCTGACAATGCCAGTAGCCTCTAACAACAAGCAATAACATCGCTGTCACATACATACTGATTGCCTAGCTTAGTGCAAGGATTGGTCATGAATCCTCATAACATAAAATGCATCTCATCCTGAAAATGACAAGTTAGACTAGCATTATCACACCTTGAAGCCCACTAGCATTTTTAGGTTAACAAAAACTCACATTTTCTTGTTGAAGAGGGAATTTCTAACCACACAAAGCTCTTGCAATATTTTGCCATTCTACATATCTCTTAGCTAAAAGGAAAGTTAAGAATACTCATTTGTGGTTCAAGCATTGTTTATAATCCCTATACAGTTACGCAACATCAATTTCACTCTACATATGCAAACACAAGTTAGTTAAAAGTAGGTTCTATGAAGTAATGAACTGCAGTACTTCCAAGAAGGAAGAAATAGTGCCAAATATAATATAACAGTGTTGAAGTAGTGCCAAATCACAGTAGACATCAACACAGATTTCAGGTGCTTCTGGTCTTCATGCTCAGTTTAAGACTTAATTCAAGATATTTTGTTTTCATATACTGTAAAGCATGATTAGTCTGTAAAAAACAACCAAAAAAACCCATGCACCACAAAAAACAATAAAACAACCTAAGAGCATGAGAAGGACAAAGTTTGGCGTAGCTTTTGTTTAATCTACTGAAGCCAAACACTCCAGTCAAATACTTGAAAACACACACTGGAGAAATATTATTTTCATGAATTTCTTTGACTACAGTTAAAAGGCTGAAGGGTGTTAAATTCATTTTACAATATGCAGCGAAGTCAGGGTAATGGAAATTGATCATCTCAATTAATTACTGAGCAAGCTGATTTTTCTTCATTGCAAGTGAAGAGATTTGTGGAGTGCTTAAAATACTTTGAAAGAAGAGGCAAGACTGACCACATTCTCAGGTCGTCTTTTCATATCACAGAGTGCTAAATACAAAAGCAATTTTTTTTTTAATTTTGAGGATAACTCTTGAGCTTAAATTGTTGTTTACACATGCTTGGAAAGTGCAGTTTCTTAATAACGTGTTATTTTTCATTTCTAAAGATTATTTTAAAAAAGCAAAACACACAAAAGCACAGAAATCCCAAGCTAATTAAATTACAAACATTAAAATATTTTGCCAAGCCGTATTCCCCCCCAGTTTCTTGAGATCACTTACAGCAAGAACTATTTCTCGAATGTTCTTGACATAAAGCATCACATAATCTTTCACATAGACTTCTCTGTCAGGGTGTGGTATGGAGAACCAGTTACTTGCAATTGCTGCTTCATTTTCATTGTTACCACTCCACAGAACAATTGATGGATGGGATTTTAGCCGCCTTACCTGAAATACAGCGCAGTTTCAGAAGTCAAGCAAAATTACTTCTCTTAAAAATAAAAACCAGTTTGTTACTACTTGAATTAAAAGTTCAAGTGTATATTATACATGCCAAGTCTACAACTCCCACGTTTTTATCCACACTGTTCACTATTCCCCCAGCTCCAGATCAGGCCCAAACTTCTGTATATTTAATATTCTGAGACACATCCACTATTCATACACAGGCAGCTCTATTTTACCTATTCAGCTACATGTGAAGGTTAAATTCTGTGCTAAGGCACATTGCTATCACTAGAGCTCACTCTCTCAGTGGATGCTCTTAAACATCCTTGCAAAGAGGGTGGTTGGGACATGAGGAAGGTCTGTATTTCTGCCTCACTGACTAGTCCTGCAAGTAAGTTGAAGATGATTTAGCGTGGTTACATCTTGTGTCTACTACCTAAATGCACACGAATAAATACTTTCAAATAATCATTTCTGGGACGCTAAATTATTCACTCAGTCAAAACTTGGTTATTAGAAAGAAATCACATAGACAACATACCTGATGAGAAACTTCTGCTCTTACTGATTCCAAGTAATTCTGGTCTGTTGGATACAGTGCACATGCAAACATAAAATCCTGCCAAACCTATGGGGAACAGGAAAGAAAATACAAAGTAATCTGTTAGCAAATGACTTTCCACACTTGACAAATATATGCTTATTGGGATGCACAATACTTTGCCAAAACAGAAGTTATTTATTTCAAAGAGAATTAAACTGAAACTTTGTTATTCTTGGAAAGCATCACCAAAATAATCACATTCTCCGTGGCATTCACTATGATCATACTCCTTTGTGGTCTTCCTCAATATAAAGAGTCATAAAATATTTATCCTTAGAAAGTAGATCCTGACAGCTTCCACTGATAAATACAGTATTTCTCAATAAGATGGATTTCAGTAGGTTTCAATGGAATAATTAGAATCCATGCACCGCTCAAATAAAATATGGGAGAGTCTCCAGCCGAACAGAGCAATTTTGTATTTAATGCTTTGCATGTGTAACACCAAATCCCCCATTACTTATTAAAAGAAGAAAGTAATTCTTCTGATGCGGTATCAAGTACATTTAACAGGTCTCCAAGTGTACTTAACAAAATACTTTCACACCAAATGCACAAACTGATCTTAAAAGAGCAAATCTTGCTCAGTAAGAGATGCAGAAAGAAACTAGATCTTCTAATAGCATGGTGATCTTTCTCTTCAAAGATGAAGTAGGTACCACTAGAGAACAGTGAGCCTTTCCATTCAACAACAAACACCTTCATTTGTAACTTAAAGTAGAATTACAAAGAAGTGGAAAGGAAGAAGTCCAGTGAGATGGGCAGGATTTCATGTTTTACCTGTACTATTTTTTTTAAGTGCCCTTAACTTAGAGACTCCTGATACTCTGTCTCAAATGGAAAGGTCTCTTGAAGGAGCCCCTTAACCTAGTGAGTCCTTCCCAACAGACTACGCTTTTCTGAACATCATTCTACATAAATAACGGAGAGAGCCAGCCCAGCTCCTCATGCAATTGTGCTTTCCTTGCGGTGACAACGTGCTTTTCCATGCCTCTTTCAGTGTACCATTTTCCCCTCAAAACTGAGATAAGGCAATGCATGTATGTGTAATGGACCCATTTATAATTGTTACAGTGCAACACTATGAAAAAACAAGGCAATTACTAAAGAATTAAGAAACTTTCAGTGACTGTGTAGAGTCAAAACTCTCTGCCAATTTAAACTCTTTCCTTTGCTGTTTCGCTCAGCAAGCTATCACTGTTTTTCCTTAAACACAGTTTGACGCTAGTGCTGTTTTAAGCCTTTGCAAGACCATCAGAAGGAATAAAACCAAAAGTCTCCAGCATAGCCCCACTTCAGAATAAGGGTCTGATTTTCTGTATCTATTTGCTATTCTCACTGCTAAATAAGAATTACATCTTGCATTGAGCGCTGCCCAGGCACAGATCTACATGGCCTACTTAGATGTCTAGTGTCAAAAATGAAAGAACTGCAAGTGCTCAGAAGCCCTGAAAATCAGGGCACTCATTCAGATGACTAAAATAGATAATTTTTTTTTGCCAAGCATATAAAGCAGAAGGCAGCAAGGTATCAATTCTGTTTCTCTATTCATTATGCTGTAAAGACCAAACACACTTATTGGGATTTTAATACCAGATGCAATGCAGCCTTCACTCATCTAGTCCCTACTTCAAAGCTTATTAACATGTGCCTCCAAACTCATATAATCAAAGGTATTCATCTAGAATTACCAATGTTTGCAGCAGGTGTTCCCCTTATAGCTATACTTATACTCAATTATAGCTTGTTCAAAATGGTTTGTTGGAAAAGGTATACCATGCAAGCCAAATGAAACTTAAAAAAAAGTAAAAAAGAGTAAGACAGATTTTCAGCTATCATTGTAAAGGAGGAAATATTTTTGAAAGAAATAAAACTCGTTTCTACAGCAAGGAAAAACATGACTACTATTTTTGGTGTTTTGATTACTCAGAGATGGCTGTAAGCACAGAAGTCAAATAGAGAAGGCCTTAAATCCTCACAGAGGTCAGATTCCAAGGTCTTGGCTCTCAATTTGGGACATATATTGAAATACTCAGACTTTTCAGCAGGGCTGTTCTCGCCTAATCACAACTACAGGGGCTCACAGCCTGGCTATTAGCTGAGTTTGTGAACAACCTCCTCCCATGCACTACTTATTTCACAACTATTTGACCAAGCATTACAAGTCCCTGTTGATACCTACTCCAGGACTATAACCCATAGAAGTTCTCACATTGTGCTCATCAACACAGTATAAACATCCACTTCCTGCATTAAGGGACAACACCCGTACCCGTTCCTCAGACATTCATTTTTTCCCACTCATTCTTTCCCCAAGAGAACAGAAAACGTAGAACTGGAGAGAGGTTGGACGGTTTTGGTCTGAAAAGAGATAGAAGGCAGGGAGTTAAAGGCACAAGCCTCTAGCTCTGATTCTGAGAAACGTAAGTGAGCAGAAACAAACAGCAGAGAGAAAGGGAAGTGGAGATGAAAGTGAGACCCTGGGCTGGGAAGGGTGACAGAGAAAAATGAGGAGCATAGAGTTGCACCCTCAGTTGTAAGAGAAAATTGAAGTTGTGGTTCTAGTACAAAGATTCCAAAATATTAATTTCAGTTTCAGCAGACAGCCTCAGTAATGAGAAACAATTGATACAGATATTTTTACATCTATAAATTTCGGGTACTCCAAAAGTAATGCCTCCTATTTTTATTACATTGGTCCACAATGTCAGAGGTGGATGTTGGTGGGATGGCAGTACAGGTTGAACCTTTCCCCCAGCATTCTGTTCCATTTTGTTGCTGTGCAACAGGTGGCAGCAGAGGGGCAGTCTGACCAAATGGCATCTGACATGGAAGTGCAGATGAAACAAAGGTGCATCACTGAATTCCTCCATGGGAAAAATGACACCCATTGACATTCAGCAACACTTGTTGTACGCTGATGAAGACCAAACAGTGGAGGTGAGCATAGTGAGATGGTGGGTGGTGTGTCAGCAGTGGTGACAGCAGGTCACCTCTACTGTTGCAGATTTTCATCAGCGCAGCATGCAGACTCTTGTTCTTTGCTGACAAAAATGCATAGCTAATGGTGGTGGTGTTGAAGAATAGTGTTTTGTAGCTGAGAATTTAATCCATCAAACAGTGTTATTGTGCTCTTTGTGGTAGTTTCCATGGAAATAAATAGGAGGTATTACTTTCGGAGCAACCTATATATTATATATATAAATCCTCAGATATATATATATATATGAGGTTGATCCAACTTCTCAGGTTGGTACTGAGAAGGATACCATGTATCCTTTGGAAAGAGGTGTAGAACTTATGTACTCTCTTATTTATAATGTATTATATGTATTCTCTTGTATTCTATTATAATGTATTATTTATTTATAATGTATTAATTCTCTTTAGTTCATTTCCAATAGTCTTGTTATTTACAAGTTCTCGTCTGTTTCCAAATACAGTTTGTATTGTTATTATTGTTTTTACCATTATTCCTAGTTCATCGCAAATATTGTAAAAATCATCTTGCTCATATACTCCTCCTCCCCAAACCCGAAGTGCATTCATGTTAGCATCTGCTGCAGACTTCAAGAGTATCCATAATCTGTTAAATACAATAAGAAGATTTATACAAATTTTGGAAAAGTAGGAGTTTCTGAAGTTCTACCAAAAAAATCTCAAACATCCATCATTAGCAGGCAATCTAGTAACTCTGATAGAAACCAGACTATTTCAATGCCTTCTAATCCTGCATGTCTGGAGAGAGATCTCAAAAAGCAATTTTTTGTGCAGAAAAAGTTACTTGGTCCCATTAACACTTATGAAGTAGACAAGCAGCACATGTAAGTAAGTATTTTTATAGAAGTATTGGCAGGACCACATTTGGAAATATTGTACATTATTAACAAAGCTAGTCAAAGTACAGCATGGCCTCCATCACACCTTTGGAGTGCCATGTCAGTGAAATCTTACAAGTCTAGACCAGAAGGAGAAGAGTGAGAGACTACTCCACACTTCTCTCTTCCTGCACTAGGTAGCTTGAGACATGGCTGAAGTGCACTTCCTCTCAGTGCCAATGAATATGTTTTCCAGCCAATAGGATCAGGCAGCCTGAGGATTATCCCTAGAAATACCTGAAAGGCCTGTGGACAGCAGACAACTGCCTTCCCAGCAGCTACTGCACTTAAAAGCACTGAACATCATTCAGTTACGTTAATTAAGAATTAATTCTGAGGGCCCTGGCTCCCAACATTTTGTGTACTACCTTGAAAGGAGTTTCACTCTCTCAATGGCACCCCATGATGGGGAACCATCAGGATGTAAAGATGATCCTTTCTCCTAAAAGAACATCAAATGTGGCTTACGTGTCATAGGTCACTCTGTCCTGGAAAGAATCTGCTGGAATCCAATTCGAGCCCTTGATGAAAATGGGTCGGCCATTGATCCTGAAGAAGAAACTCAGACCTGGTGACTCGGGAATAGGCTCCTGGACAAGTTCTACTGTCCGAAAATAGGCCTGTGAAGACATGAAACATGTTTGCTTGCTGCAAAATTCAGTCAAAATTTCATCTGGGGACCACTGAGGAATGCAGTGGCTGCATTAGATCAGACACACTATTTAATCTGCAATTTTTTTCCATATGGAAGGAGACCAAAGGAGCTCAGCTGTAGATCTTGTCCCCATATGTCTAGCTTCAGGTTCATCCAGTAAAAGCAAAATCATCTTTTGTTGCCCTGAAATGCTATCTTTGAAAAGGTATACATTTGAATAAAAATGCTGGTTTGGAAGTGAAGGCCTCTCTGGCCATCACAGCTGTATTTGAATAGCGCGCTCAGCAATCAGGTTTCAGAGAGACCAGTTCAGCTAAACAACCACTAACTCTGTGTAAGGTATTAAAGGCCATTCCAAATAAAAGCACACATCAAGCAGATGCAAGTTATCTTCCACAGCTGCCCTTTCAGCCTAATACCTGGTATTGCGCACTGTTAACACTGAAAAAAAGAAAACATTCCTCTTTGCTGCAGAGGTAGAAGATTTCCCAAGAAATCATTCCGGGTGTTTTATGGGACTTTATTTCAGCCAAAGTGACAGTGCTGCTCTAAAGGGGTATCTCAATTGCCCCAGCACACAGACAAAATTCCACAGTCATAAAACAGTACTTAGTGGACTGCAATAATACCTTGCACAGAATCCTTATTTGTAGAGGTTTCTTCCCCACCTGCTATGTTTGGGTCCTGCACAGCTGTGAAATGTTACAGGACATGACACTTTCAAGAGGACTTTACACTTCTTTTTCTTCCACATCCTTCTTCCACTTCAACTTATCTGGACCAGAAAGAAAACATTCTTCCCATCTGGTACCTGTTGCTCAATGTCATTGAGGGAAAGCTGGGAAACTAAGTAAATTGAATGAAAGCAAACAGCAAATTTCAGCCAATGCACTCTAAGCAACAAGTTTGGATCAGGAGGGCAGGAACCTCGGTTTTTCTAGGCAACCCCTAAGCTAGCAACCTTGTCTTCCTCAAATGACTATTTGCTATACCTCTTCAAAAGGTCAGCTTGTAGAGCACAAGCTGGTCTCAACTGCAGCTTACAGCAGAGAGGGAAAAAGTATCTGTCAGTATACCAGGCTAAATTTAACCTAAGTGCAACTGATGGACCTGTTTTTAAAATGAAATGTAATTATTTTACACACCAAACAATTCTGTAGTTCGACAGGGACAGGACTAATCCCACTGTGTGACCAACTGTGTTTATCAAATTTTCAGCTTATCAAGAATTACAAAGATAGATAGAAAATTATGTCCATTTGCAGAAAAGACAAACATACACACACAAAACCATCAAAAAACACTGCTTTTTTTTTTGCTTTTTTAGTTAACTAAACGATAATTAAGTAAATTTAAGTAAATCCCTGGACAGACACAATGTAAACTAGGTGCGTAAGTGGAGACCACAGATCACTCACCTCAGACCAAACTCCTCTGCATCATGGCAATAACCACAACATACATACTAAAGGGGGAAAAAAGCAATGTACCCCAAGCGTTTACAGCGTTGTCCCAGGAACAACAGTAGATTAACTGCAAACAGATCTCAGCATCTGGGCCACTAAAGGAATTCCCAGCTACAGAAAAGCCAGAATATCAAACCAGAGAGGACACTTCTAACTCCCCAACTAATATTCCTGTGCTCACAGAAATGCCTAGCACAGCATATCCAGCCTTTTTTCTACTGTGATCCTGTTGCACGCTGGGTCAGCTCAATATAGACCAGCATGATGAACTTAGCTTTAGGACAGGAGTCTTGCACCCATTCACAGAATTTTGCATATATATTTAAAGATGAGAAGTTGAATTTAAAAAGAAATCATACAACCCTTACAGTTCTGCTAACTGCTGAAGGCTACAAAAGAAAAACTACATTGTGAGTTCTACACTAACTAGAAAGGTCTGGCCTTCCTCTAGTGAACTAAATAACTTGGAGAAAAAAGTCCTTAGTCTCCAGTGCAGCTCTTTTTTTGTGGCACGAAATTGAGTGAGATTTACAGTCAGGACTCCCAAAGTATTTGGGAGGTCTTCTTAATGGAAGTCATCAAGCAGGTTGGGATTGTCTCAGAGTGCATTTGTAGTGGAGCATTTATATTACTAACAGAAGTAATGTGATACTGCTGTATTCATACTCAAGTGGAACTCATGCAACTGGCCAAATCAGATGCAATTTGAGAGGCTGAAACACCCAGCCAGGACCACCCATACAGCACAAGCACAGGGAAAAGCTCCTCAGCCCCATATCACATTTTCAGGACTCCAGGGTTTGGTGCCTTTGTGCTCCCACGCCATCACTCCCCAAGGGTAACACAGCTGGTAACACAGCACCTCCTCCTGTCCTTACTGCAGCTTTCTTCTGCTGAGTGGAGTAAAGGAAGGACAGAGGGGGACTGCTTGGATCTGGCATGCTTGGTTATGTGCCCTTCTGGCTCTCACTGGCTACGAAGACCATGGCAACTTTGCAACCTGGATGACATATCTTGCTCTCCAAGGACTGAGCATTTCTCCCCAACTTGGAGCATGGAGAAGAGGCTGTCTAGCTACCAAACAATTAGCTGGTTCTATGGACAATTAAGAAGCAGGTGTCTGTCTTTTTACGTCACACACAAAAGCTTTGTACCCAAAAAAAGGGCATTCTTAGCTTTAGCACTAGGAAAAGTAACAGGGATAAAGATGCCCAGAGCTGAAATAAGATCACAGAATGCACTAGTGATCTAACAAATTAGGTATGCAGCATGAGAGCAGTGTGAAAACTACCAAGTCAAATGGAAAGATTTCTGAAAGTCACGTTAAAAGGCCTAGGGAAGAAGTGGGTATAGCGGGAAGGAAGGAACAACAGCTGGGGGTTAAGATCCAAGTACTATAATAGCATCATGACATTAAAAAAACCTCTGATTACAGCATTGAAGAAATAAGCATACAGAAAGATGGGGAAACTGAATCCAAAAATCAAATAAATGCCTCAAGAGACAATGAAACGGACACTAAGTTGCTTTCCTTCTTGCCATGCCATCGTCAAGGAACTTAACAGCAAACAGAACAGGAACACTCTCAAGGAAATTCATTTCACTCTAAGGTAATTTCTGGCTATCAATTTGTTTCATATTATCTGAGAAACAAATTCCAAACCTAAATATTCAAACTGAAAACTAAACGCAGAAAAAAACCAACCTCATCCTGGATGTTGGCTTTATCCTATTTCGTCTTTGTGCTACTCTCAATGTGTACGGAAAAAAAAAAAGATCACGGCCTGAACAGGGAACTGGCCCATGAGAAAGGGCTGATGTTAGCTTGAGGACACAAGTACACTGCCTTGGCCTGCACACCTGCACATAGCTAGATGTAAACTTGTTTGTGAGAAAAGCACTCTGCAGCTGTAAACAAGTACCTTTGTTTTGCGTGAACGACCTTGTTTATCTGAATCTGTACTGTCTCCCGCTATTATATAAACGGCTGCAGTATCACTGAGGGGACCCCTCCTGCTGAACCCTTGCCGGCTTGCTGCTGCCAGCATCTGCACTGGTGATCCCACTGCCAGCCTGCTGCCACCAGCACTCAGCAAACCTCTTGCTGTCCCGCTGCCACCGGCACAGACTACCAGATGGCCACCCCAGGATCGTGAGTATCCCTCTATTATGATGGATCTGAGCTGGCCTCTGAGTGCTTTCTTCAGAATCGGTAAACCTTATGCAACAGTGCTATTGCTTTTGCACAACACAATGACAGTGTTTCTGAGTCAAAGACTCTCCCAGCAGAGCTGGCTAGAGCCCTAGAAATCATAGAATCATCAAGGTTGGAAAAGACTTTTAAGATCATTTAAGTGCAACCATCCACCTACCACCAAGATTACCCACTAAACCATGTCCCTCAGTTCCACATCCAGACATACCTCGAACACCTCCAGGGACAGTGACTCAACCACCTCCCTGGGCAGCCTGTTCCAGTGTCTGCAAGTACACAGTGTTTGCAAATCACAGCAAGTACAAACTAGGAGCCTACCCAGAGGATTTCCCAAAGGATTAGCTAATGTTTTGGAGACTACTGTAACGTATCAGAAACCAAAGAGTGGTTCCCACTAAGGATAGCTGAATCTGACATGAGATTACACTGTGTGTTCTTACATACACACTTCTTGCTCTTCAGTTTTTGTCTATCCAAAGATAGGCAGATACTCAGAACTCATATAGAGACATAGCATTTGAAAAATGGTATATACCTATTAGTTGCTTTTTTAAAAAGAGAAGGAAAAGGTTTATTTTACCTGAACACAGTACTGGGTTGATAACAATAACCTTACAGAAACTTTTGTGAATGTTTATCACAGCTTGCGTCTCCTGAACTACTCAGAATTCTTATTAAGCCATACAAACATTGCTATTCAGTTCTGCTGATGTGAGAGCAAATTGTGCTAGGAAATGAAAAAACTGCATATGGAGCCTTTGTCCACATGTACAGCTCAAGGCACAGGAAGTGTCAGAATCCAAGACAGAGCCTCACACGACACACAAGGAATGGCTAGACTTTGCCCCACGTATCTATAAAGGCTTCATACACAGTTAATATATAATGCCTATGATGTGGTGCATTTCCCCTTTTCCCCCCTCTTTCCCCTTAAGGAGGTAAAAAGAAAAGGCTTAAGGCTTCTGAATATCCTTTGTAGACCATGAAGTCCCTATGACCATACATCACATGGCTCTATGAAATATCCTGATGGAATTACCCAAGTGGAATCAATTGTTTTCCCTATCACTGTACAGGTTTTATATAATATACACTTACAGGTGTATTTATTGTTTTCCCAAGCGCAATATGCTGTGTTTATTTACTGTGTCTTTTTTTCCATTTTTTTAAAAATTGTATCACCAATAATAGCAAAGAACTATTATTAGGACTTTGTAATCCAACTAAGTACTAGCTCTATAAATACTGTGACTCCAGAAGCTACTGGCTTTTGTAAAACTTTTTCTATAAGCAAATGTTACAGTGAATAGCAGTTTTAGGTGTCTGGTGATCACACTAGCTTTTAGTGAAGCAATATATCTCAGAACCACCTAATAAATGCATACATTTCTGTGGTTGTTTCCACACGTTGATGGCATAAGGGGCTCAGTCTAATTTGTGTGATATATATATATTTTTTCAACGGATGGTTGAAAGTTATCTCTTCTAGGCTTACTAGTAACAACAATCAGATAATTATACAGACAATATGTTGCAGGAATCCTTGAGCAAATCTCTCTCAATATTACTTTAGTGGTCATATTTAAGATGTTACCTCTTCCAGAGCCTGAAGCACTTCTATCATGTTCTAATGGATGTATGTTAGTTTTTTAAGAACACAACTATCCCACCAGTTTTTAAAAATTGGATTATCAAGAAACATTTCTGTAATAAACAAACCTTCCTCATCATTTAATTTATAGAAATCTAAATACAGAAACATCACCATGACATATCAAGTTTAAAAGTTTTTTTTTCAAAAGTAGAAAACTTAAGAAGTAAACATCTTTTCCTTTCTGATATTTCCAATGAACTGTGAGCCATCTTCCAGTCTGAATGAAAGTGAAGACATCTATAAAAACTACAGGTACTAGAAAACAAATAAACATACATTGTGACATTAAAAAACTCTTGTTTCTCATTACTTTCCTCCCATGAACATTACAATCCAGCAAAATACTTAAGAGCTTTAGATACATGATATGCAGAGCAGATATCCTAACAGTGCAATGACAGCTATAATCAAACTGAAGGGCTCACCTTTGAAAATTTCTCTATCTGGTATCCTGCCTCCATGATGAAAGTTGTTGTTACATTGTACCCAATTTGCTTTCCATGTCCATTTGGCCACCAAGCCTCTACTGTAGAGTTCTTGAACATACAAGAAAAAAAGACAGAACAATACCATAAATAGAGGCATAACATGCACCTGGGGGCTCAGCTGCCTTTGACTGAACTACTGCAAGGCTAATGAGATTATGTGCCTCAGCTGAGCCAAGGTAAGTGGGTAAGTGCAGTCTGTCCAGCTGCAGCACTGAGGTGAAAAGTCTTCAAAGTGTGATTTCTTCCATTCACGTCCTGGCTTCCACTTCACCTTGAGCCCACAATGGGCCATCAGCATGTATACACATTTATGCACATGTCTAACCAGTGAGGTAGGCTGGCAGAATGCTCCTCCAAAACTCAAATATCTGAGTCTCAACTGCAGACACTGTTCACTAGCCTCTTTTATACCCCTCCTCTAACTGACCTGTTTATCTGCTATATACACAACATTAGACATACAGAGGTGACATTTTTTAGTCATGATCTTGGTAATACATGAGCAGACTGTTTCATTTATGCCAAGCTTCCAAATCAAATTTGAGGTTTCGTTCTCTCTTTTCAGTGCTTTTTGCTTTTTCTCTGTGCTTCCTAATCACTTCAATAGTACTCCATGATTTTCACAAACATAAAAAACTACCTCTAAGATTTAATTTTTGTATTTTTCTAGCCACAGAGAGTAATATTTATGTAAAGAATTTCCTACACTTGTCTGTTTTCATTTCAGCAGCCTGCTTCTGCTGCTCAGTCCTATTGCCAACGTTTGCCAGTTGAATGCACAATACAAAAATTGTGGAAAGCAAGCAATAATGCATGCAATCAAACAATGGAGGGATCAGCACTGAATAGTCATGAAAGGAGTGCCTCAATCTTTTCAAATAAAATGAGGCCAGAGAGCAGCCCAACAGTATGTTTTGCTGTAGCCATGCTTGGACATGATCATTAATGTATTTACTAACATTTTGGCTTCCCTGGTCTGGAGTTATCGTAACTGCTTGTGCTGAAGTGTTAATCTCTGTGTTGCGGGGATACAGATGGCAGCACAAAATCAGCATGTGTCCCAAAAGCGAGGGAGTGTTTGCAGCCACCTAGCACGGCTGGAGTGTCTCATTGGCCACTAATGATGTCATCCCCACGCTCACCATGAGCTGATAAGCAAAACGCTGTCATATTCGCAACACAGCACTTTGCGTGGCCATTTCAGGAACACTGCTATGCATCTCAGCTGATCTGCACCTCGCAAGCATCTATTGACTTTGCAACATAATCTGCAATAAACTCTCAACTAGAAAGAAATTTCTGGTGAGGTCTCGCTATTTAACATGCACCTCATGAGTCCATCGTACAGAGCAAGTGCTCTGTTATGTTCGTCAATACGTGAGAACACATTGCAGGGCTTTTTGGAAAATCAGCTGCTGTGAGTTCATGCAGCAAAGCCCTCTGTGTGCAAAGAATAATAAAACACTGTTGCCTCTGCTCTGAAGGAAGTGCTTCCTCACGAGCTTGCGGTCATATCCCACTAGCAGATTTCTTCCGAAGTTGGGGGTGGGGTGATTAAATAAACTAAAATCATTTTTGAAGTTTCACATTGCAGTGCCTGCTCGGTGTAATGCCTGGAAAGGCTAGTTAAAGACTAAAGATTGCTTTAAATTAATCTGAGTATTTGTAATTACTCATGTAACTTGCACATCTGATGACAATAGTAACAAAAATCATATGCTTATATGAAAAGCGGAAAGCTTTCGTGTCAAAATAAAGCAAAGTGCATCACTATGCAATTCATTGAGAGGGCATACTGAAACACAAATGTCCTGCTCTACTTTAACATGTTTTTTCTCCACTGAAACAACTGACGAGAACTTAGGAATATGCACATAACACATTCAAACTGGGAAAACAAATGCAGTTACACAACAAAAGAGAAAACTGGTAGAGGCCACTACAACATCCAAAGGTCACTGCAGACGCTCAGATGCTGTTAACTGCCAGGGCTATCAGCAGCCCCAGCCTGCTGCTCACAACACAATGCTCACCCACAAACCTGACTGCCCTGCAGCACAGAAGCAGAGGACAGCTCTCGCTTGGCTCCAGGGGACAGCACCATCAGCCCCCACCCTGTCCACTGGCCTAGGCCTGTTGCTGTCAGCTCTACCAGGGCCCTGCTTTTTAAGCAGGAAGCCAAGACAAAGTTCGTGCTTCTTTTTACCACACTGGGCTCACTGCCTAGTTCAAGACATCAACCTATTTGTCAGCAGGAACAGACAACTCTCATTTTCCTCACCAGCTCTCAAGCTTAGACATCTTTTCTTAATTACACCTATGGGATAAAACTCAGCACAGTTTCTAAAAAAAAAACACAAAAAATCTGAAGTGAAATAATGCTGGTGATCTAAGCCTGCCACTAGATTGTTTCCCAACATTCTCTGAAGGTGAGCAGACCCCACACTTTTCCCTCTTCCATGACTGAGCTGTATACCAAATTAATCGCGTTTCAGTTGAGTTCTGTTCCCAGTAGAGCTTCCTTTACCTCCAAAACTCCTTCTGGGCCTTGCCTACCCAAAGGGCTAAAAAGCCAATATAAGGAAGGACTACACAAAATTCCCACCAACCCTACTGCCAGTCAAGTTCTTAACATGGCTTTTTGTTTTTACTTACCTTAAAGGGTATCTACTGAGAGGTTTGAGGAAGGTTTCCTCTCTTTCCTTTACATTATATTCTAGGCCCAATCAACCAAGTAAACAATAGCATGAGACACAAGATACCTACTACCAGAAAAGTGAAGTGACATACGGTATCCAACGTTTATCTACCTAAATAGTTTTTTTTTTAACCACGGCCAGTGACAACATGATCTTTTTGCTTTGTAGTAAGGGAAAGACTTCATCATCTTTTTTGACATTGTGCTACATAGCTCCATAGGAACCAATTCTTAGAAAAGAAAATAACTATTTTGCTATCCTGCAAGGGATACAGAACTTGTTAAAGTCAGGAGCAAAGAAATAAAGAGGAGGGAGAAACTGATATCAAGGCAGAAAGACCCATTGGAAACCAGGCGACAGAGTTTGCATTTGGCTAGAGTTCCACACACATCCCCTTACCTTGTTGATGTTTACATACAGCACAATGCTGCCTTCTCCAGGTTGAAGCTTCACACTGTATGTTTGCTGCGTTTGCAATTTGGGAATGCTCACAGTTGCAAGACCTGCAACTGGCTTGGAGCTGACTACATCAAAGATGGACTCGATTTCAAGACTCCACTGCTGAGCACTCTTTACTAAGTAAAGGGGGAGAAGAAATGGGAACACAGGAACTGTGTTTATATACCTGTTAGTTAACATGATCTCTCATCAAAGAAACAATTAAAATACCTCCGATTAAATTTAACAATGTTCAGGCTGTGTTTGAACCAGACCTACAAGGTTAATCTTGCCCAGTGCATTTGATATTACATCAGATTCGCTGACTTTGAAGAGAACTACACAATGTGATTTGTATTTTATAATTCTTTTTTTTTTTTTTATCCCAAAGCTAACCAGGGGCTTTTTAAAGTTCTGTACAAAAGTCAGAGAACATGACACCAGTCACTCTTCATCATTAGGAAGGCTTTTCTTTTTTCCCACCAACTCCCACAGACATTATATTTGCTTTTAGTCAGCATTCATATGAACATGGTACTCTTTGGGAAAGATCGTAATCACAGGCCAGTACAATCACTTTTGTCTATGAAACAAAAACAGTATTAACAGAAAACGAGCCCAATTCATCCCAGAGTCACTAGACAAAATGAATGGAGTTATGCTGGGGATGAATTGGGCCCATTGTGTCTAGACTTGATGGGCTCTATCATTATGTCCCTTCTGCCACTGAAGTGTGGTGGACGAAGCAAGTCAATGACTTGCCCGAGACCTCTCCACTGCTACCTGAGATAGTCCTCTCCTCTACAGAACAACTTAACAAATAAGGCAAGCCACGGTCAAGGGTACTCAAGTCTAACGTTTGAATTTCTCACTAACTTCAACAATTAAATTATCTGTCTACAAGCACAGCCTGGCTACTCCTATATTCATGTACTATGGATGAATATCCATCCAAGCAAAAACAAATAGAAAACAAGGAAAACTAGAACTGAGAAACATTTTGATTACCTAAGCTGCTCATCACCTACTTTCTCTTTTCACCTTCCAGGTGAAAAAAGAGAATTCCCTCCAAAACCAAAGAATGACATTCAGCCTTGCTGTGATTTTCACTGTATTTTGTAGAATTAAGAGAAGTGAATGGGTTTGCAAGTTTCTTGGTAATATACACCAAGAAATTTTACACAAAAAAAATATTACACACAAGAAATGTTGAAGGCACTAAAAGAAAACCCATACAAACTACCAGAAAGGTTGGTTGTTACAAAGCATTTTCCCTTACATCCAAGGGAATAAAGAAATTCCAGCCACTCGTTTACTGCATGAACTGTGGGGCCTAGGCACAGAGAAATCAAGAACAATGAACCTTTTACAGACTCAGTGGTCAAAAGGCAATGACTCCAAATCTAATGAGCAGTGGAAACACATAGCCAGTTTACACTCAAATTGCTCATTTATTCTTCATTTTTCAAATGTTACTGTATTTGAATATTAACAAGCTCTAGCTCTGTACTTTGTGTTGAATGAAAGAGGTTTATTTACTCTTGCGGCTAACCAGAGAGTAACACTTTACCTACCAGAAGGTGGAGTTGTGGGAATGTGGGAGGGACCAGAAAAGATTTTTACTGTAAATTTTAGAGAGCACGGAGTCCGTGCTGGGGCTTTCCATGGAAATTCCAGTCACGTTAATTCTAAGACCTGCAGCTATTTCAGGAAGCTTTAAAAGCATCCAGGGAGTGACGTCTTCCTCTTTTATTCATACAAAACAACTCTACTCCTAAGGGCTGAAATTCAACCCAGTGCAGAGGACTCACATGCTAGCCTTTACTCCACTGAAGACTGGGCTCAACAGGCAGTGAAAGAAAGCATGTAGGTGGTCTACAATGGGGCATATTACCTTTTACAGAAAGTTTCAGTGGAAAATTAACTACTTTTGCTCAGCTGCAACGATCTTCAAGATGAAGAAGTAAATCAAAGAACATGTCAAGGGAAGAAACCAGTTAGGTAAGTTAGGTAGCAGGAATGCAGAAGGCTGTCCTCTCAAATTGCAGCCTTAACAAATTACCTTTGCATAGCAGGGCTGCTCTTCTGTCTCAGACTTCGTGTTGTGTCCTGAAAATTCAGTGCTATTGAAACTCTGCTCATTCTGCATTTGCCTTACAACTAAATTCCCATAGCAGCTTTGCCTTTGTTTAAAATGAAGGTGAGACAGAAGCAGGACTCATTTATTTGGAGTCCTGGTAAACATACATGCCAACTAAAAAGAATTTTTTTGAAACAGGAGAACAGAGGTTAACCTCAGTTACACTATACATATTTCTTAAGTTATTCTGGGATCTTCAAGCAAAAAAAAAATTCTGAATTCTAACATTTTAATCACTGTTGTTTGTACTAAGTACTGTTTCAGGACCTAAAATAGTGTACTGCGGTAAGCACTTGAAAGTTATAATAAAACAATAGAACCTTTCCTAAATGGACAGTTAATTTAGCTTAACAATAAAATGATTTGTATTCCAAAGGTGAAAAACCAATACAAGGTAGTAATATGACATACCAAAGAAAGGAGTTAAAGAAAAGTAAATCAGGTGATAATGGTTATAGGCCTCAATCCTCACATCTTTCCAGATTCCTTGAGTGGGAAAAGAAGGGCCCCAGTCCCAGCTAAATGAACACTGCTCCTGGAATACAAAATGATTACATTATAATTGCCTATTTTTCACAGAGAAACTGATGCTGTACCAGAAATAAAAATGATTTGCTATATAGAAATGAAATATTACAATGCAATGAAAGAATTTTTCCAATTTCCATCAACTCAGAATAGCCTACAGTATCTTTTCCTCTTACTTCTTGAACAGAACTCTGTTGTTACTACTTATACTACATAAAAATACGATTTTGTATTAAATATCCATGTATATTAAAATTTAATATTAGCCAGAGAGCAAAACATCACCTATCCCAACATTAAAAAATAAAATAAAATGTAAAGATGAAAAAAAGGAAGCCCGAAGGTTACTTTCAGTTCTGCTCCGAATTATCTTTGTTTGTAAGGTCAGTATTTAATTTTATATCTAAAAGATGAAGTAAGCAGAAAATTGATTGTTACAAATGTTAAAGAGAAGCATTAGAAAAGGATGGTATCAAATTAAACATCATGGGCATAACTAAAATATTCTTGTAACACCATAGTTTAGTACAAAGAAAGAGATGTGTGTGTCTGGTGCATTTGTGTAGTCCAGTCTTGTTCACTGTTTCTCCCTTTTTTTATGGTTCTTTCATACAAAAGCAAAGGGAACAAAAATATGGTTAAGGAATACCTTAGCTCTGATTCTAACAGAGTAAGTGTCAATTAAAAAATGCTGGTCAGGCACAGAAGTACTGCTTTCCATTTAGCTGTTTTTAAACCTAGTCAGACCTCTAGTTAACAAATCCCTTGAAGACATCTATTCAGCTGCTCTCCAAGCTTCACACAGCCCCAGCCCCCAAAGCAAATACAATAGATCTCCTGAAGTCTTGTACAGTGACCTACAGTTCTAAATTTAGAGTCTAATAACTTACAGCCGAGGCATACTAATTTTGGCAAACCACATTGCACAAGTCTGGCCTATACCCTGCATCGCTGGAGTCAGCCTGCCTGCCTATCAAGTTGCAAAAGAGCCTTCCAGGAAGCAAGCACTGCACCTATTTCAAGTGTGAAAATAGGGACAATACATTCTTAGAAAACAAACCAGATTGAAAGTAATTTTCCCTTTATAAAAGATAAACGAATCACTGACAGATTGTCAGGTTTCACTAATAGTACTGCAGAGACTACCACAAACAATGCCATAAGAACAATATATTCATATCACTAAAGGGCATTTACCAGTGAAAGGCTTGTGTTTCACCACAAACTCCTGTTAAGATTTAGCTACATTTACTGCACCTAACGCTGAACCTCAAACATGTATTCAGCTTTCCATTATTACAAGATGATAAGCAGCAAACTTCCTTTAGCAGTGTCCTAGTGCATTTGTTTACTTGTAAATGTGACATCACTGCTGTTTTTAACACGTACTTGGAACTAAAAATGTTTCTGGAAATGTCTGGTGCAGTTTCCAAGTACAGTCAAGGAACTCCTTTGAGAAAAGGAATGAAGGTGCTTTCTTACAAATTTAAAGGTATAGTTCAGTAAAGTACAAAATCATTCCTGGCCATTTTTGCTTCATAAATAAGACTACAGCTGTTCAAGTGCCTTCTTCCTTTTAAGCTCCTCCCTGCACTGATTTCTAAGAAACACAGTAGAGACAGCACTTGGCATCAAAATAATTAATCAACTTTCTAAAACACAATAAAAATATAAGCAACAGCAAGTAGCTATACAGACAACATCTTAATACTGATGGATGTTCCCAGGACAACATGGAATTCACCTTTCCATTAATAAATGTAAAGCAAATTACACCCACGTTTAGATTAATAGGATCCTCCTTTTTTGATAAACCTCTAAAGGACTTTTTTCTAAAAAGATCAAAATTCATTAACAAGAAAGGCATTTAAGTGGAGACAAATACGCAAAAAAAACCAAAACAAAACATGAAAATAGTGATTTCTTAAGCACATGGTCTCCAAAAGTAAAGCCTCCTATTTTATGATGTTGGCCCACAATGTCAGAGGTGGATGTTGGTAGTAGAGGTTGAACCTTCCCATCCATATTCCGTTCCATGTTGTTGACGTGCAACAGATGGCAGCAAAGGGGCACTCTGATCAAATGGCATCTGATATGCGAGTACGAATGAAGCAAAGGTGTGGAACTGAATTCCTCCATGGGGAAAAAATTGCACCCAATGACATTCATTGATGCTTGCCAAACGCTGATGGAGACCAAACAGTGGATGTGAGCGCAGAGAGGTGGTGGGTGGTGTGTTTCAGCAGTGGTGACAGCAACGTGAAAGACAAGTCATGTTCTGGATGGCCATGCAGATTTTTGCAAGCGCAGCATGAAGGCTCTTGTTCATTGCTGGTGAAATTGGGTAGCTAGTGGTGGTGAATAGCGTTTTGTAGCTGAGAATTTGCTCTATCAAATAGTGTTATTGTGATCTTCGTACCTGTTGTAATTTCCATGTAAATACATAGGAGACATTACTTTTGGAGCGACCTAAGTTCACCTAGCCACTGTCAAAAGTGGCTTCTGTCACAAGCTGTCACAAATAAATGACATGCTAAACAAGTTATAGTTTACCCAGAGTAAGTTCTAACAGCAATTAAGCCATGTCTTAAGTCAGAGTTTCTGAGTTTCATTCTTTATGTATTAAATTGTTGGTTTCACTGAATACCTACTTACAAGTCACACTTCACAACAGTGCAATATGATGAGATCAGGTCCTCTGTTAGATAACACTTTTCAGGACACACCAGAGCTGCCCAGTATAAATAGTACAGAACATAAGCAACAGCAAACACTCACAAAGCTTCTCGGCTGCGATTTTTACAGCCTTGGCAATAAAAACTGGTATTTGTAACAGTGAACTTGAGTGTCAATATACATTGCTAAACCCACCCAGTGGATCAAAGTGTAATGATTACACATTTCCCAGTGTTATCCTGCTCTTAGCAGCCAGTCTCCTTGCTGATTCCTTGATAAAAACAGCCTTTTAAAAATCCTTACCACCTAGATACGGTTAGCTTGGCCTTCACATGCCTCCTGTACTATCAACATGCTCAGTTACAGGTTTCTTGGGGATGCTGGAGAAGGGAAGTGCAATGAAAAATACATTCTACTAATAAAATGATATTTCAGATTTCAGAATACATCTCTAAGGAGAGTACATGGTGCATTCCTCCTCTTCTCATGCCTGAAGCCAGAGACAGACAATTCTGTCCCTACCTTTCTGATGAAATTAGCATGGCACTCTCCTTTCTGCACAGGTGGAGGGCATGCCGGGGGGATGCTGTATGCTTTGTGACATCTGCTCTGCTCTGAAGCATATGAAATGGCTGAGACGAAACGGACTTCAACAAAATTGACCTCCTTGATCATGTTGGTAATATCAAAGCTCTAGGTCAAGAGAACAAAACAAAATCATTACAGTGCTGACATTTATTTATGAGACTTATAATCACTGTCACATTGGGGATTTAATACCATATATTATTCAAAAGCACTTGAACTACAGCCTCAAAAGGCTCTGGTTTTGAAGGAAAAGAAAGGTTATTCCTTCTCAAAGAAACAAAGTGCACAGTAGAATTCTAGATACAAGGAGATTTTTCCAAGCAAACCACTTCACCCACACTGAGCCCTCGCAGCAGGCTGCAGCAGGCTGCTTGCACACAGAACTAATTGAAGAATGAAGATGGCAAGAGAGTCTTCCCTTTCCTTCCTCACTCAGAACTCATCTGCATCTTTGTAGAAAGACACTTTGTTCCAAATCAGAAAACTGGTCTATACAGGAGCCCTTCCAACTTACACTGTGCTGCCTGCTTCTCTACACAAAGCACTGAGCTGCCTTCTGTGTGAATGCTGAAAAGCTGTATTTCATGCCATCTCCACTCTCATCCATAAAATACACAGACACGCATCCCATGTCAGCATCACACAAAGCATGTGGGGGCTTCCCCATTGGCTCACAGAACCCCCTTCAGCATGGTTGGACAGATGGATAAACATTCAATTTCAGAATTGTCCTGTGCCATCAAGACAATATGCTTCTAACAGCTAATACCCATTTCTTCTTCATAGTGTTCATTTGTGACAAGCTGAATCTTGTCAATTTTTTCCACCTGCGAGCAGCCCAGCTAGCATCACCCACTTAACTTCTATAGCATGCAGCAGAAAATTACAAAGGAATCACTATCCCCACTCGGAGCCTTCACAGAGATCCTCCTGCAAACATAGTTATCATGTGGAACAAGCTGAACAAAGCGGAAGTCTTGATCACAGCAATCCTAGAGTCAATCTAACAGTTCGCTCTGGTTCTACACCGAAGGCCGTTTCATGAACTGTAACAATCTGAGACAGAATGCAGTTGCTGAAATATGAGCAAACTAATATCACTTGCCAGTTCTACAGAGCCTGCTAGTGGTAATCCTTTAAATACTCCCAAGTATTAAATAATTATAATTTCATAAGAGCTCTACGAAATTCCTCATTTCACAGATGGTAACATTAAGTCACAGAGAAGCTGAGTGATTTGTCCCAGGTTGCGCAGACCCAGGTGGCAGGATCTAGCTCTTATGTATCAGTCCAGTACCTGCAATAAAACCTGCCAGAATAGTAATGTTGAGATATGAGAACACCAGATTTCCATTTTAACTCAGTGACTCCACTAACAACCTTCCTTTTTTGATTCCTTTAAGAGAAAGGCAAGGATTGATCCTTATACTAGTACCCAGAATAATTTTACAATTTAAAGCCATAAAATTAGTTTGAATGTTTTTACCACTCTCCAGATCATTCGGTGATAAGCACTCTCATGCCGACATAGGTTAAACTCAAAGATGTAAGACAATGTTATCAAAAGCCCAAAATTAAAAATCAAAAAACCTCTATAATGTAAGGCATGGAAACACTTATAAAGGTTTTACACCACGTGCACTTTCATTTCAGTATTCAAATGTAAACCATTCTAATAGCAATTAGTAAGCAGATTTACAGCTAATAAAACAGATTTAAGCTTACATTTTCTTGGAGCTGTGACAGCTCCCAAGAATCAAGACTTACGTTATTAGCTGAACTGATCCTCTTGCATGGGTCCACTTTAAAACAAGACACACTCATCTCTAGACCTGACCATGTTGCTACTGAAAAGGCAAGTATACTTCTCTTTCCAACAATTATTTGATTACATGTGCAGTCCTCCTAGTTTCACATGTACTTGAAAGCACTGAAAGCGTTCAGCACAAAAGGACTTTAAACAAAAAACACAGCACTTTCAGAACTAAATACATTACTTACGTATCTGTTGAACATGTTGTCTGTTCTCCCAAGAGTGACATTGTTGAGCAGGATGTGTGCTACTGTATCTACTCCCTCAAAAACCAAATTCACTTTCTGCCACTTTCTACAGAAGTCAACATACACACAAAAAACTGTCAGAATACCTAGAGTTAATAGACAGAATACATTATATAAAAATGCACTTCTCTGTTATCATTAGCAACAGTTGTCTCAACCACATCCAAAAATGTTTGACTTAGTGTGGCAACCTTATATCTTTAAATAGTCAAATTAAGATGACAGCTGAAATGGCTCAAGTCCCCAACACTGCACGTTCACATGCCCATGAAATATCAGATGGGCTAGCTTCCAATTAGCCTAAGTATTATTCTTCCACAGTTGGCAATTCATAAGTAATTTTTAACAATGGAGAAAGAAATGGGAAAAAGCAACCCCTGTAGTGTCCTTTGGCAACAGCTTTGCAGCTGTACATTATTGCATAATTTTATTTGATACAGTAGTATTAAGCAGATTCTGAGCCAACAGATTAACCAGCAATTCTGCATGAAAGATGTCACAAAACTATTTTAGACACATCCTTATTGCATACCTGACGTCAAAAGGAGTTTTGAATGTCCTGCTGTAAGTCCAGTTATCCAGCGAGATCCATCTGTACATCACATCATTAAATCTATAGTATGGATCCTAAAAACAGGTCAACAAAAACACAAGACTCATTTAGTAATAGTGTTACTACATGAAATGCATGATAATATCCTTTAGAAAAGCACTTCTTAGACAGTCTGCAAGTACAAAATCCACCTATTTTAGCTAGATCTTTTTTACCCTTGAAATAATATCTGAAAGCAAAGCTTTGGTAATATTTAACTTTAACTATATAGGTCGAATCCTGTTCACTACAATCACTCATATTGAAAATAGAGGGTGCAGGATTTGTCTTTATTTAAGAAATAACTGGGATGAAAATTAAAAAAAAAGACAGCTTGTGACTTAATGAGAGGAACAGAAACATAATCACCCTTATAAAGAGGGAGAAGTAAGACTAATAGGATTTTAAAGCGGCAAAGAAACAGCATCTTAGGCATCTAGGGACAGCTGTGAACAAATCTGTACAGTTTAAAATAAAAGCAAATACTCCCGTTGTTTTGTGTCAACCAGACTCAGTGTGGTAAGGCAAAATAAATTGTTTTGTTTGGGAGGGAGAAAGAAAAAAGAGAAGGACCCGTTTGGTTTGATGTATAAAATTAAACGAGTACCTTTTGAGAATAATGCTGCATTTATACCATATGTGTTCTTTTGCCTTTAGTCACACTACCCAGTAGGAATAAAGGCACAGCTAGTGATAGCTATGCGCTTTGCCCTCTTTGGCTTCATGATGTATTATTACCTTACGGTGGGTCACAGTGTTCCTCACCTAGGCTGAAGGAATCAATTACGCAGAGCTGACAACCCACACCCCGCACCTCATGCAGAGCAGCAGAAAGGCACTGTGCTACATCCACCCAGGCTGTTCACAGCACCCGTGTCTGCGTCACTGACTGACAGCTCGGCTCAATCCTCTTCAGCAGCTGCGCAGCTGAACTGCTTTCCCAAAACAACCACCAATCTCCTCCGGACTACGGCTCAAACACAGCTAGGAAGTGAGAGCACAGCCTTCTGGACTTGAATTCTTCTGAAAAACCTTATTATATATCTCATAGTAATTTTGTATCTAATAGGATCAGGCTCTACAATATAGACACAAACCTATTTACAAAGCAGAGCAAAACTGTGGCATTTAAGTGACTCTCCTCAGCAGCATAATCTCTTCTGGAGTCCCACTGCAATAAAAACATCACTCCCTGGGCTCATACAGAGGGAAGTGGTAGCCTTGCCTCTGTGCTGTGTTCTGTCAACTAAATTTCTTGCCACAGGGGAGTAAGAGCCAAGCAGGAAAGGTGCTGTCACCTCTATGAAACTTCAACCTCTGTACTGGTAATACGGTGTATTCTCTAAAAGCTATGTCACCATGAGCTTACCAGAACAATTGATGAATTTCACAATATCCATACCATTACTTTGACGTGCAAAATGTTCACACAATACATCTTAGATTTTAATATTGGCTGCACGTTAAAATGCAAAATTTAGGCCAATAAAAGAAATTTTGTTAACATTACTACATTCAGAGATCCAAAGGCAAACTTCAAATGTAGGATACAAAGAAAATGTACAATATGTCCTTAAAAAATACATTTTTAACAGCTGTATTGCTTTAACATTATACATATTTTACTTTAGACTATGTTGTGGAAAATGTGTGTGTTAAGTTTCAACCACTGTCACTTGTAAGTGTGCAATATTTAACAAAAGGGTGAGATGCAAGTTGTAAATGCGCTACCAATGTGCTACCAATGCGCTACCAACAGTGCCCAGCCAACAGCAGTGCCTCATTAAAGACCAAGATCCTNGCCGCATAAAAAACAAAAACCCCCCCCTAAAAAAAAAAAAAAAAAAAAAAAAAAAAAAAAAGGTGCTCTGTTTTCCTCCGACAAAAGCATGGATGTTAAAGATGTTACAGAAGAAAGACCTGACATCTGGAGAATGAAACAGTTTGTCTAGCAGCAGAGAGGACTGTGGGAATGCCTCATCAGTGGCAGAAATGACATCATCAGACAGGCTCCTGCAGAAGTGTGCAAACAGAGCTGCTTGTTTAAACCCACTCAGAGTACTACAGGTCCTTTTCTGGAAGGAGATTTACTCAGCACCAACGTAAAGTCTTCAGATGTAATGTGTTGACTACTGAAGTGTGTGTCATAGAAGGCACTGATCAGCCCCTCCTAACGCATACAAATGCCGTTTCCCCCAGGCCTGTGACATTCACCATTTTAGATGAGACACTCATAGCTCTGTATACTCTTACGTAAAACCTACAGCTTACTGACACTGCTGCTCTGTAACTAGACAAACAGCCACTACATCACACAGAGCAGCTGGTTAATGCTAATACTAATTAGTCACTTTAAAGCATGACAAACGTTGCTTGCAGCTTCGGTCGTGGGCAATGTTCGAGGCATGCTTTTCAGGCACTTCTGAAGGTTTGGGGAAAATGCACAACCACAACAACGTCCTGTAAGAAAGGAAAATGACTTCTCCAATAAACCCGTGAGATTATTGACTTTTTCATTACCAAATGCAACCAGTTTTGAGTGCTGGAAGATTTATCTACAGAAGCCAAACTGGATTTATCTGAAATAGAATGTCATCCCACATTAAATCAGCACACATTAAAATTAAAGGTTTCTTTTAGAAAACTGGATAAAAAAAAAAGGCACATGTAAGAATCACTGGGAGAACTTGAAGGACGTTATGAAGTAGACAGCACATGTATTAAATATACCTGACATTCATTAGCTCAACATGTTCCTGGAAGCAAGCCATAAGGGGGTGGAGCCAACTGCAGCTATTTTTAGGCCTACCATAACATGACAGCCTTGCATTTTCCTGCTCCCTGCAATTTTGGGAAAAATCCTCAACTCCTCAAGCTCCCTGCCCCACTGTCCTCTGCTCCCAGCTTCAGCACTGTAAGCAAGCAGCAGATAGCCTGCTAAGACAAAGCCCTGCTGAAGAGCATCAAATGGAAGCAATCTCCAGTTCAGGTAGCAGGACATTAAAAGCATCGGCAGTATGAAAGAGTCAAGCGATTTGATGTCAGCTCCTCCTTGCAATGACTTTAAGGGGACAGCGAAAAGCCATGCTCACAAGAGCTAAGAGCCTCTCCTCTTTAGCAGGAAATGGAAGAGATGTGAACACACCTTAAGCGAGGCTCAGAGCCAGAGCGAGCAGGGCCAGGCACACAGCAGCCCCACGCAGGCCCAGCTCCCAGCCCCTGTGCAGCCAGGGATCGAGGGGAGCACAGCACGGCACCAGGCAGTCAGATGCAGCCAGGCAGAAGATCAGCTTGCAAGAAAGTGAAATGTAATGCAGGGAACAAAAACCAGATTCTTCTGTGTTAGCCTACTTTTCTTACGAATTAATTTGAAACTTCCCTGCATGGTCCTCTGCTGACATTTTATAATGTACACCATTAAGCAAATGCTGCTGAAGTCAGAGATTACCAAAATGATACCTTCAAGTGATGCTTCACTCTTTACAGCTTAAAGATTTCACTCTTGCCAACTTCAGACTGGAAGTGAAGGAGTTAAGACATTTACTTCTCTCCATGCACTCCTCGATATCTCAAGCTGTAGAGATTGCAGCAAGCCCCATTTCATGTATTTACAGCTTGAAGTGAATCAGACCTAGCAGCAGTGATGAATGGATTGGATTCTTGGAACATGAGCTATGGAAGCTCATCCTGAAGTGATCCATTTTCAATGCTTGCTCCAACAAAGCAGTTAACTGAATGTCACCTTATAGTCAAGATGTTTTACAGCTGAACACTGAGCCAAATACTATGGCAGAGTAAAGCTGGAAGACTAATGTTAGGATAACTGACAAGATACTAATACCCTTTGCTCAATATTCTTTGAACATCCTGCTGTATTTAAAAGGCTGTCATAACTTCTATCTGCTCTAAGTTCACAAGTACTCAAAAGAGAACAGCTATTGAAATTTGAGTGCCCTTTAATACTCATGCTAAGTTTCCCCAAGGCTTTTGAATGTTTCCACACGTGCTCACACAACTCATCAGAGCACATGCAGAAAATGACACATTTATATTAACAAACTACTTCATCAATGACTGCCATTTAACCTGTTAGAACCATATGATAACCAACACAACCGGTATCTGACTTGCACCGAAAAATCTGGGCTATGAAGAAGTGCCAGAAAACACACAGGTTACTTCATACAAATACAGAAAAAGCTACAAAAAATAGGCACTGCTTTACAGAACTGCAGAAATACCACTTGAAATACGTAAGCTTCTGTCTCTAACATATTTCAATACCCAAGTAGGAACAAGACTGCTGTAACCCTGCGTCAAGTGCATGCCCTTGTTGTATAGCAGGGCAGAAACTACAGTGATATCCAGCCCCTGTATTAGCATCACCACTGCACACCCTCCATAGTATTCCTTTACAAACCACAGGGGCGGCTAATCAGACAAAACACCCAATCTGTAGGAATGCAAACGGCTGTCAGATGAGAAAATGCAGCCACAATAGCCATATTCATCAGAAGTTAAGTTTTACTGGAGTCACCTGCCAGCAGCAATGGCATCATGCAGTACCTGGACAGTATCTGCGAGAAGACTGCTATTTCTAGCACAAAGATTTAATGTACAATTTACCCGCTGATACGCCTTGCTTACCAGAACTCTGCCTGAAAGAAAATACAAGGCTGGCAGCATGTCAAAAAACTGCATCTTCAGAGACAAGATGGCTTCTACAAATCTTTTTCCAGAGATCTGGGGTTGGCAATAGATTTGCTGCAAGTTTTTAAAACATCTGTACTTACGCTAAAGCTTTGCAATGACTTTATTCAAGTGACTACTACTCTGACGTGCATTTGTCCAATTTTTTAAATTTTGGACAAAAACTGAAAGAATTGCTACAGATTTGTAATGAAATCTTATTACAAAACCAACAAACAAAAAAACCCAAAAACCAGCCAAACACATAACACCGATGCCATCTGCTACCCTTAAGAGCTTCTATCGCAGTTATTCCAGTGTTTGAACTGTTTTGCTTGAGGACAGGAAGAAAACAATATGTCGGTAGGAAACTCGGAAGCATCTTCCCCAAGAGCATTTTTCTAAGATATGTATATTTGGTGCACTCAAAAAGATGGGTTCATCCAATGCATATTTCATAAGCCAAAGAGTAAGGACATCTCCAGATGGAATTCTAAGAGGATCCAGAGAGATGAGAAACAAGCCCTCATGTCAGAGATTTCTTCCAGCTCAAATGTATAGCCTGCACAGCAGATTAAATAAAGCTACAGACATGCAATCTGCTAGAGTATCCCTGGCAAAAGCACTTTGTGCATCAACCTAAGTTTGAAATGAACCACCCAGTGACAAATAAGTCGCTCACAGCCTACTCTTACAATCAGAGCTACATTCACAGGCTTAGAATTCAGCAGTTTATTCTTGCAGCCCTCCTTCCCCTCATTTTGGGGTACTCACTAAGCTACATTGCTGGAGTAGACTCTCCCAAGACTCACATAATTCAAATTTCTGGTTTGGGTGCTAACCCGTGAAAAATCTGCAAGGACAGAGAGGCAAAGGACGCAGTGCTATTTGCCATTTGCAAATCACAGACGAAAACAGCAAATAGGTTTCACTGTGTCCCTGGCCAAATGGGTCTTGCTATCCAGAATAATGTAATTCCCACCAGCAGTTCTGTTCTGTTTGCTGGCACAGCTTTTCAGACCAATCTTTTCTTTGATTACAAGGAGAAAGCTTTTGGATTGCTGGCCTAGTGACATTTTCAGAGGATGAATAAAAGCTCTACACCCCACAGCAGAGAGCAGAAAGAGCAAAAGAAAAAAGATACATATAACCAAGGCTTTTGTGTTTAGGCAACTGCAGTGAAACTCCTATTTCTAACCCTGACACAACCCCAAACTGGTCTGATTTCCAGAGATAATAAGCCCTGGTGAAACAGAGCAACCAGGGCTCCGTGCCTCCAGAACTCAGGCTGCATGCATGTTCTTGTATAAATACAAGAATATGATTTTAGGCAGCTGCATTTGAAACATTTGGCCATAAGCATTTTCACTGCAATGAAGACACCTCGGGACAAGAACCTGAGCTGTACTTTGCAGCATGAAGGCAGGAGTTGCAACAAGGACTGACCTCACCCACTCCCTCCAAACGAGATAGGTTTGCTGCTCTGCAGAGAGAGCACTGCAGCTACAGAGGCAGGAACCGACCACCATTCAACTATTTGTGGTAGCTTTTGAAATCTGCTAAGATTACTCCCATTTATTTTTACACTCTCTATTGAGTCATTTAAACAAAATGCAATTTAAAAAAAAAGTTATCCTGGTGGAATTATTGGTGTGAACGCTTCTTTTTAAAGCAGGCTTTGCCACACTGAATAGGTATGGGTTTGAATTGATCTGAAGTTGCCTATACATGCCAGCACAGAGAAACAAGGGCACCCCTTCTGAGGCAGCAGAACCCCAGCCGTGCCCAGCCCGGCAGCACTTATTCTACCACTACCAACCTAGCAACAGCTTCCAGAGCGCAGCGGGCTCACGGCCGGGCTTATCTGCACATGCCCTGAGCAAGTTCATACTTGTGTGTGAATAAACATGTCGTAAGTGTCCACAAACAACAGCCATTCATTTAACTAGTCCAGTGCCCATCCACCTATTAGCAAGACCTGTGCTGCTGCTGACCGGGACAGCAGGCTGATGAAGCTCGCAGCTGTGTGCAGGCTTGGGATTCTGCACAGGCACATGAGAGATCATGATCACAGCCTCATTTCCAAATACCATACCGCTGCTTCAAATGACTAAAATTACGAGTTGGTTTACAGCAATGCAGCTAAGTTAGCAATGACATGTTCTCACTTTGTAAGAGTGCTTAATGCGTGAGTAGTTAAATGTCAGTCTTTCATTACGTCACTGAGTTACTAACTTGTGTGTTTGAGTCAGCACGTTGGTCACAGTTGGTCACAGTTTCTCCCAAATTGTTATTCACACTTATCAAAGCAATGTCTCACAGCACAGCCAAACAGCTGAGACGTTCAGTTTATCTTATGAACTTTGCATGAGAAAAACTGGAACAGCCCTCATCGCTGATCCTCCATATCTATTCTACTGTCTGCTGCCATTTTTTTAAACATGCTTTGAAAAACCATTTAAATACCTTAATTGTACAAGTTCAAAAAGTCATGTTACTTAGCACACAGATGTTGAAACAGCACATCATAAGGGCTCAAATTATTCTGCCTTAGTGTATTTACTCTTTCAATACTGACTATGGAACTAGATGATCATTAAGGTCCCTTCCTAAGCCATACTATGACTCTGTTTGTTTTACCTGGCAATGACTCTCATTGTAATCCATTGACTAGCACTGGGATTCCCAACATACACCAACAAAGAATAATGCTAAAATTATCCTGCTCCAAGTGGAGTCACTTTTTCCTCATACCTAACTTTAGTCAGAGCAGAGCAGGACAGTAATCTAAACCATAATTATTAAAGAACTGAAAATGTAAAGTGTAGGCATCCAGAATGCATTTTTCAAATTAACACTGTACACGAAATGCAACACTGGACCCATAAAAAACATCATGTACAGGTACATCTGATGTACTCAGACAACAGAATACTCCTTCACATTTTCTGGTATGGCAGAACGTTTATCAGCTTTACAAACTCTGTTAACCTCGCCATGTTTTATTTCTTTAGTTTCACTCATATCCTACCTATTCCCCTTTAAAAAGGCATCTTAGGGATGACCCAGCCTCAGCCGGTGCCATGCTCCTGGTGCTGAGTCACAGGCAGCTCCCGCTGCTGTCAGGATACACTGTGCCACCGCTCTGCAGCTGCAGGTCGGATCCCCGGTCCCAGGAAAGTGCTCACTATGTTCTCATAAATTTAAGAAATGAAAGAAGCTGTAATAAACTGGAAAAGCAACGCTTCCGGTAAGTGTTGCGGCAGGAACTAATCTTTTCTGTGGAATCGACTTAGTCACAGTTCAGAATATACTGTCCTTGGGCAGCCCACGAGTATGCAATCTCAACTGTCCTGATGTGCTCTGCATGTGTTAAAAGAAATGTTTAAGGGACAGAAATGCCTTTAGTCCCTACACTTCTTGCATCAACAAGTCAAATTTCAAGAAGGCAGGCTGAGGATTTCACCCTTTCAGGAAGCACGGCAGGTATCTAACTGTGACTTACACTCTGCGATGTCGATGTACCCACATGGTGTCTGCAGCGTGGCTCCGTGTCAGAACCAGCGGGTCTCATGCACGCAGGGCTCGGGCTTGCCATGCGCACCCCTGGCCCGATTTCGGACTGCTCTGCGGTGGTCACCCACCTGAGACCCTGCGTGCTGCAGGCATCAAACCCTATGCGGCTCGGGGGTTGATGCTGTACCAGCGAGACCTGCAGAGCCAGAGGAGCTCCCGGGGCAGGGCGCTGGGCTGAGGGGAGCCCGGCGCCGCGCTCCCGCGGGGGGGCCGGTTTCCAACATGGCAGGCGCCCCGCGGGGCGGGGGCGAGGCCTCTCCTCGGGCGCCGCCACACCCTGCCCGCCTCTGCTCCGCACACGGCCGCGCCGCCGAGGGGTGGAAGCCGGCGGGGAGGGAGGGGGGAGGGGGCCGGCGCCGCCGCCTACCGTACCTGGATGAGGCCGCGGCGGTGCAGGGCGGTGTGCACGCAGCCCGGCACCTCCCCTCGGAGCGACAGCGAGCCGTTCCCGTTGCTCAGCCGCCAGCTGCCCCGCAGGCTGCGCACCTCGGCGCCGCCCACGGCCGCCCCCGCCGCCAGCAGTAGCAGCAGCGCGACGCGGCCCATGGCCCACGGAGCTCCGCCGCGAGAGGCGGGAGCGGAGCAGGGGGTGCCGCCAGCCACCACCGCGGGAGCTCCGGGGCGGCGCTTGGTTACCGACCGTTGGCGGTGGGGGCGGGGCGCCCGCACCCCTCCTCGCGCCGCCCGTTAACGGCTGCTCCGAGCCGCGTAACGGCCCGCGGACGGAGAGCGAAGATGGCGCTGCTGAGGGGAGGCCGCGCCTCGCAGCGGCTCGGCTACGAGTTGTGATTACAGAGTGACAGAGCGATACAAAATCAGGGAGAATTACACAAACGTCTCCTAAAGGAGCACTCTGCTTTCTCTCAAAGAAGTGCCTCTGCTACAGCGGGGCCCTGACCAGCTCCGTGCACTGGAGATGCTTTGTATCCTCGCACGTTCACTGTGCCATCCCAGAATCTCAGGATACAGAAAACGCTCAGACTCCAGAGGCTCTCACACCTCTGGGCACCAGCTCCAGCGGTACCTGCTGGAAGCTGTGTTGTGACACCACGCAACAGAAGAATACTATGAACTTCCAGCACCAGTTTTCCTCTAGGCCTGCTCGGCTGCAGGCACACTAGAAAGTGGTTGTTTTGCTTTTCCTCAGATGCAAATGATTTTATTCCCCTCACACAGCTCAATGTGAAATTGAAAGTGCTCCTTTCAGCAGCCACTCCATGAGCCTAGATTACTGCTTGTGGCATTCTGGGCATTTGGTTTTTGTTCTTAAAGCACAACTGGTTCAATGAATGTTCCAGAAATCTGCTGAAAGGAGCGAGCCCAACACAGGCCATGCATTTTGATTTGAACAATTTTTACTCAACTTATTGGCCTCTTCAGAATCAGGCAGGCAATTTGCCATCTTACAATGCATTCAAGTGAGAAGGTGAAATACGGTTAAAAACAACCGTGCAAATTGCTGTAAAGTAGTAATGCTACCACTAGCATCACATCCAGAGAAAGCAAAACTGCTAAATACACATAGGTGCCTACGTGTGACTCTGCACAGAAACGCAACCAGCCATTCCAAGAAACCTCAACTAACTGCAGGGTTTTCTCTCTACTGTTTCTCAGCACAGCCTCATGTTTCCTTATTGTCTATAATCATAGACTGTAAAATTAGAGGAAAGAACACGTAAAGCAGCTTGGGATGCTAAAGAGTTAATTATTTCAACAACGTGTACACGTAGACCGAGTCACATAAGAATGAAGTATGACTGACACATGAAAACAGGCTGCTGCTTCTGGCACACAGCAGAGAGCGAGTTACAGACAAGAATAGGAATAACCAGAGTTTTGTTGTTCATTTGGTTTAGCTTCTGGCTTTCACAACAACGAATTCAGCACACCATAACAATCTACTCTAGGTATGTCTTTAGAAGGTTTAGAATATCATCTTGGGCACTGACAACCCTTTGTTTCTAGTTAAAACACCAGCCCTTCCATACATCTGCCTAACGAGAAAATGGGTATGATAGAACCACAGGTGATTGTTTGAGAGCCCAGGGTAGCACAGGTCTAGGAAATACTCATCTGAGAAACTAGCTGGATCCTCATTTTGTCACTCGGAAAGACCCTCCACCACCACCTTCAAAAAGGAATAGCTGGGACCCGCTCTATTTGACGAGAGTCTCTGCAGAAATCTAAGCATGGTTAAAACGGTTATTGCGTGTGAATTATTACGAGAGTAATCCCTGTTCAAAATATCGACTAGTTAAAATCCACGTCCCATTTCAGATCAGCTCCCAGTCACCTTTTACTAAGACAGGCAAAAAAGATTTCTCATCATAGAAAAGTGAGTACCTCAGCTGGTTTCACATGTTGTAGAATTCAGTCAAAATAAATCACTCTCTTCTCACCTTCAGAAGTTCAGACTATAAAGCCATTAAATATTAACTGTACATTGTCTCTCTGCCCTCATCTGGCAATGAGTAATGCAGATCAGCTTTGGGAACTATCACACAATTCCCTGCATTTTCCTGAGACTCACTCATACGACACCAAAAGCATTTAAACACTGGAGCTGCTTGCAAGACCTTCTAGGATATTATTTCTCAAGAAGCAGAGAATTAAGTTTTCATGCTACCAGAGAACAACTGCAAGCTGGCTTTTTTTTTTTTTTCAAAGCTTTTTCAGCAAGTCATGTGGTAGCTTCCCAGTAAGAAGGAAACTACATTTCAAGATGTTTACTGCACTTCCGTGTTCTCTTTGCCTTTTATTTTTCTGCTGAAGACTGACTGAAGCAACACACAAAAAAAACCTCCTAAAAACAATGCTGTAATTAAGTATTCTGAGAACATGCTGTTTCCTTGTTCAAGGTTTATAATTAAGTTAAATCATGTCTTATTTTCATGTCTCAGTTTTAGGATAGTTTGTTTATTTGAGGGTATTTTTAAACAACTTTTTTTTTTTAATACTGTTTAAAGATACTACAGTCTGAAAGGCTGTGTTAAACTTTTAAGACATGGCAAGAGCTTTTGTGTGGCTTTCTTTTATTGTGTACCATATTCCATCTTTCTGAAATGCCATAAATTTAGGAGGTTACTACAGTTCTTATTTTGAGACTGCCAGCAGATATCCTTTATCAACTAAGACAAAAAGCTGAGGGCAAAACCATGCCTTTCACTATATTAGAATAAACTCAGAGTAGTTCCATTGAAGCTGCCCAAATTCTGCCGTGTTAATCCAAAAGTCTTTTGTTTCCAATTGCTATGCAATCTCTATCATCATGACAGGCTGTAGATGCTTTCTCTTTCAAATTCAAGTTCATTGAGTTCATACAAAGGTTTTAAACAAACAGGTTCTCACAGATTTGGCTGTGGTACTTCAAGATATTACCGCCCCCACCTGTCCACCCCGTATCATTCTTCTGCTCAAGGTTGCCACCAAGCAGAACAGGCCTCGTGTTCACACCAGTCCACGCTGGAGCCTGCTGTCTTTTGGTAACTGTACACCACTGCAGATATAATTACCACAGACAATTTGTCAAAGCAGCAAAACAACTCGAAGGATCATATACTTTTGGGACTTTTCCGCTGATGTAGCAACATTGATGCGGACATGTTGGCTAAATACTGGTGTAAAACAGAACTGGATCGTTCCATGTCCCTTCTGATAGTACAGAACGTGCATGAAAGCTTTACCCCCCTGTGCACAGCTTCTCAACAGGATGCATGTTCTCTGTTTCAGGACTGCCTCTACAGGAGATAGAATTGCTATGCAAAACAGTTACTTTCTGGGCTGGCATAAAGGCAATACAGTGCAGGGAGCCTTCCAGTTATGAATTTGTAAAGAGTGGACAGAAAGAATAGATTTCACGCATTATTCTATGTTTATCTTGAATTCCATCCAAAAAGAATGCTGAAAATAAAGTGAGGAAATAAATTAACATTGTTTTTAGATGAGGACACCATTAATACATCCCTAGAAGAGAACATTGTACTGGGTTATTGTGAACAAAATACAAAATGAGGATCTCAGTGGCAGGCCTGAAGTTTCTTTTATAATTATTTTCAAGTCTGTAGGTCATTGCAAAGGTATTTCCTCAGCAAGCAAAATTACTCAGCCCTAATAATCATGTGCAATTCAAGTTAAGTATGGGCAAGGGAAGCTACTGCTCTAGGCAAATGCTGTATGGAGGGGAAAAGGAAAAAAATAGGCAACAAAAATTTTAAAATTGCATATGCAGAAAGGCAGCTGATACCTTGCCTATGCCCTTAAACTTCCTGAGGTGTGCCAGGGAAAAAGCCTGTTATTTGTACCGCTGCGTAACATTTTGTTTTGAGATGGGCTCAAATCAAAGGACTCAGGTTTCAAAGCCTCACCTTCCATGGTACAGACACAAGAGGTGTAAGGATTTCAAAAGCCAGAAAGATCAGATTTCTAAAGACAGGTTCTTCAGAAGATGGAATTCTCCTAGCTTTTATTCTCTTTTGTTTCATACACGATTTTGAGACAATCAGTCTATTCATAAGATTACATAACACAAAGCATTGTCATCCACCCTTTGTCTCACAAGCAGACAGGTACTGTCCAAAGACTATGTACGGCACCATCTAAGCTACCCATGGACTCTCAATTAGAATTTACTAAAACATGTCTGGAATCAGAAGCAACTCTCTGGCACTTACAGGAACACGGCAGTACATATGAGGGGAGCAGAACAAAACAGCTTGCTTCACCTTTCTCAAACCACAACACACCATGATTTGTCCCTAAGCACCCGAAATTAAATCCCTCAAAACATGGCTATCAGAGGTAACAAACTGTTTCTCCCGTGACGGAAGTTTGAGAGGTTCAGTTTTACTAAGGCAGTGCGCTTCGCTTGGCATTCTACCAGCAGAGTGCAGGACATGCCAAATGGATTACCCTAAATATGAAATGCAGATCCATCCTCCTGTTTAATGAGTGTTTTCCTTGCAGGTGAGTATTATGAGAATGTCAAGAAAAATGTATAGCTGATAAATTGGATGAGTAAACTTAAATGGATTTAAAGTTGTCAAAGCACCCGGGAGCTGTATTTCTTTTCTAGTTCTGCTGCTCCAGACAAACCACTGGGGCAGGTCAGGACCTCTGTTTCTCAGCGCTTAACTGGGGGTAATGCACCTGCTATGGACCTCACTCCTCCCATTCATTTCCACAAGCTCTCAGGAACGTACAAAGTAACTTCACCGAAAACTGTTGGTACTCCAGTCACCTCCTGAAACATTATTTTAGCACCAACAAGAAATGTCAGAATTCTTTACCAATGAAGTTCATGCTGAACCAACTCAAGTTCTGCTTAATGCAACAGCAAAAGCTAAGAACCTACCTACACATGAGAAATCTTCACTTGTCTAAATGATTCCAGTGCAAGACCTTAATGTAAAGGAACTACATCCTCATGCAGCCCAGGATGCTACTACATACCACATCACTCACTGCACTAGCATAAATGTTTAAGGCATGAGTTACAGAAATTGACTCGCGCACATTAATCAAGTGGACATACTTAACTACGGGCTCTGATTTTTCAGCATGTCTTATTACGTAAACAGCACTAAAGTACTGCTTTACACATACACACCTGTAAAAAAGAACTGTGTGTTCCTTTTGATTCTTATGGTAACAAAAATGAATCAAAACTAAGAACGACTGCACCAAACAGAAGAACTGTCTTTGACTATGAATTTCTTGTTTTGGTACTAGTCAGAAGTTTATTTTGAACCTTGTACTGGAAGTGGGGAGGCAGGCAGTGGTTTTATGGCTACAAACACAGTAAAGATAGATCTGAACTTTCAGCTCAGTCCTTGTTGAAAGAAGGACCCTCACCTCTTCTGGGAGCAGAGCTATTAAGATACTCCTCACACATTTTGTTCACAGCTAACTTCTCAGCCCAGTGGAACCAAATAATCTGCTCCTCAAATTATTGCCTATACCTCTGATAGCTGCCACAAGAGTCACAGCTGAATGGCAGAGCTGTTTTCTCTACACTAGGACTGCAAATAAGTGCAAAGGCATCCGCAGCTAGTGTGAACTGGTATTGATCTATTGAAATGATGAAACCTACACTGTAACTTCAATGTAAGCCCTGTATGTACATATTCAGTATGCATTTTGATGTCTTGCTTCACAGAAGTGCCCCTATATTCTGAAAGTAGTTCACGTTATTAGTAATGAGTTAAACACTGACCGGACACCTCAGTTTTTGATGCTTTTTACACACTAGCAAAATAACCAGCATTAGCAAGCAGTGATTTCCAAAGGTAAGGCTGTCTTGTTAAAAGGGCTTCTTCATCACAGAAAACTCTCATGATTCCAAAAGGTTAAGCACTTAAAATTATTTATCTTTAATCGTTTAAGATGAAAAATCATCTTGAAAACTTCTGTCAACGGTGAAGTGTACCCAAGGTTCTATTATGTTGATTCTCTCAGCATTTTTCAAATACAGTTTTCAAGGTCTGGAACACAGCCCAAGGACCTTCCATCACACCTAAGAGATAATTCAAAGTGTAAAAAATCCCAATCAACCAAAGAAAACTTCAACGCCAGCAATTATTTAGGCAATTTAGTCTAATTAGTCTAATAAGTAGTTTAGTAAGCCTAGCAAGTTGACAAAGAACTGCAGGTTTTTCTCATTATTCCCTTCTGAGTCTTCCCTACGTGGTCACAGCCGTGAGGGTTTACCAGGAGGACAGAAGGGTACAGCTAAAAGCTTCCTTCTGCCGTAACCCACTTTGACAGTGCACAGCGGGAAGCCAAACACAGACAAGAAAAACCCACCGCATTGCTGAAGAGTCAGTGATTGTTTTGTAAACATCCTGGTGGCTATCTGAACTTGGAGATTTTTCAAGACCTCTTCTGTTTTGTTGGGTTCTCTTAATACCAGGGATGCTGAAACCACTGTTTATCCTTCCAGCTTCCCGGCAATGATCCATAATCTTGTAACCACAAACTATGATTACTGCTATTTCCTCCTAGAAGAACTCTTCAAGAATAGCTTATCAGTTAGCTGCAGCTGGCTCAGGAGGTACATCTGGCTGCCCTCTCCACTATCCACACCCTCAAGTATTTCTGATATATGTGTCAGTGTATGCTACGCGATAACTTCGCTTAAGAAGCTGTGACACTGGTATCTTCCCTCTTGCTGTTTGTCCCAGCATATCTGCAGAATCTTAATACATAGTTGTTTCACCTTTACTAAGAACTTTAGAAAGCTTAACTCATTTTCATTACTTTTGAAAACTCTCCTCCCAACTAGAACAGCTGCAGCAAGCATAATGGGTTCAGAGGACTGCTAGTAATACTCTTTTCTAACAGTTAACATTTCCCCCTTTCTTCATGTTTTTGTGCCTTACGAAGCATAATGTGCTCCAGCAACTGCTGAAAACCCTTGTCCAGAAATTAGAAGCTGTCTGGGCCCCAAACACCTCCTAGCTAAGCTACAGGTCAGATTCCCCATTGCATCAGGGAAGGCAGCAGAAAGAAACTCTGTCCAACACAGTGGATATACATGCAAGAAACAGGCACAAAGAAGTTCAGGTTTCTAAAGGGTAGGCACAAACACTGCAGGATGACTATCTGCAAGAAAACAAGGTTGGAAGGACAGATGGGTCAACTATACCCTATTTCTGTCATCAGATCTCCCTCCTGTCCTGTGAACTACAAATGTTCTATCTTCAGCAAGTGGCAACGTCTTTTTTTTCCCCCATCCTCCTCTTTTTGTTGTCGAGGTTGCTTTTTGTTACTAGTGGGTTTTGTTTCTGCTTCGGTAAAGCACAGCATGATACCTGTGTGTGTCCAGTAAGACAACAGCTGTTTCAAGGAAATTGCCTCAAGGAAATTTAATCAAGGAAACTCAATTTCCTTGAAATAGCTCGGTATCCAGAAGCTTGAAGGTACCTGAGTCGATGGCTTTCCAGAAGCCTGTCATTGTATCAGTTTTTGTTCTGAAATCTTGTAGTATTTTTCTACATCAGCTGTGTCAGTGTCTCAAAGAATATTACACAAACAAGTACATTCCAGGGTTACTTGCATGTTCTTAAGCATGAGTTTTCTCATATCACCTACAGTCAATCCAAACAGAATGCTCTTCTACTCCTTTCCTAATTTAAAAACAAAGAGATAAGACAATGAAAAATTCACATCCTTGGCACTAAAACAGTAATTCTGAGTTTAAGGGGCAGAACTTATGAGTGGGAAAAAAGACTAAGCAACAGCCAGCCATCTATCTCCCATCTAATTTAATCGCTTGTGATTGTGTGACCCTACCTTGAAGAGTAGCTTTCAATGAATTTGGAATGGATTCTCAGGAAACAAATCACTGTGCAAACAAGACTTAGGGATATCCTCATGAAATAGAGCTCAAACTGTAAAAAAAACATTAGTAAGAGCAGTTAATACAGATGGCAATAGAAAGAGGTCAGACTTAACTGACCCAAGTTCTACCTCTTATACTGGCTACGTTCTTTAACTGCATCTGTCCCACAGCATCTCGCTACAGAGCTGAGAGCTCATTCCCAAGCAAACTATGAGCCTAAAAAACCAAGATGTTTTTATGTTACAAAAGCTGAAGTCAAAGGAGGCATATGCCAGTATAAATTGTACTTAAAGTACACGCATTGGCGTACATGTTTTGGTTAAATTCTTTGCAGATAAATCGCGGAAAAATTTACCCTGCTTTTTATAGCACTGCTACTTACCAATGCAAAACTTCATTTTATGAGTGTAGGTAAACCTCTTATTTGTGTAAAGCTAACCACCTATGCCTGTATAAAAATAATTGTATCCTGAAGATTTTATAACCCTTAAATACAATGATGCTTACTACTACACTGGAAAAAAAAAAAAAAGCAAAAACTTAATAGTGCAAACTATTCATTTAGAAAGCCACACATCCTGTACCTTTCAGAGGGGCTTGTGTTCATTTCTACTATGCATAATGGACTAAGAAACTTGCAGAATCACCCAGTAGCTATATATACACATATAAATAAACATAACAATGGCAGTCTGCTTTTATAAGCTTATGTGGTAAATTTTTCTACTCAGATCAGAATGTAACTGAAGCAAGAAAGCCTTCTCTAAACATCATGCATCTCAGCTTGGACCTTGTTTTTAACTGAATTGGCTAATGCGTTTGTATATGGTTTGTAATCTGGCCTTTCAGAAAAAATAAAATAAATCACCAAAATCTCTCAGGGGTCAGCATTGTGTTCTACCAGATGTCTCCTGAACCTAAAGAATGAAATCCTCACTGGGCTTCAAAGTAAGGAGGAAAAATGGAAAGGCAGGGTGGCAGAACACAGGTGCAAAAGCTGAACAAAAACAGAAAAATAAAATTTGTACTTCGGAATTTTCAAGGCACATATCTATTAGACGAGACAGATGCTCAAGAGAAGCAGGACTTTAAGAGGCTTCTTTCATAGACATCAAAATTTGAACAACATTCAGTCCCAAATAGCGTTTAATTCTCCAGCCAAAACGCAGCCATTCTATAAAAGTAGCACTCTATATGAGTACCATGTTCAGGAATTTGTCTTGTTCTCCACTAAGGTTGTCAACTGAGAACTACAACAGCTAACAGGGATACCTTCCTCAATGTGCTTTTGAGTACAGAAACCAAGTCTAGTACCTTATGAAGAGATCTGGACTTCTTACTCCAGTAAAAATATCCCAAACCTTGCAACAGGAAAAAGAACAAAATAATGGTTATACATTGCAGATTCTTAAATTTCTAAGGTATCTAGAAATTAGTCACTTTTCTGCATTGATTATCTGAGGAGGATTGGAAGCACAGTGGAGATTCTGTAGATGTTATTTTAGCAAGAGCATCCTTCCCCAAAGAATTGACAGCTTTGTACTAAACTAAACGCCAAAGCTGTGATACATCATTGCTATTTACCTTAACAAGTTTGTGAAGAGGAAGCAGTTACAGATTCACACTGGGTGCTGTACACACAGTTGCATCTTGCAGTTTCTCACTTAGATGGCAAGAGAATCTGGGTTGCCCTTACTATAAGAAGGTACTTTCCAGAAAATTCCCTTAGAACACAAGACAGGAATGACGACCACGTAAGCTGGTTTTTTTTCCTTTTTTTTTTTTTTAAAGACTTCAGTGAAATACTGACGTAAGAAATGCTGAGGCTCATCTGGTCAGAGAAAAAAGGCTTGATTTGGAAACAAACATCAGCTTCTCCTCAGCACAGATGAAAGTATCCTATTCAGTGCCTCCCAGAGCCAATCAGGTTCAACCACAGATCAAGGATCAGTCAAAACATCCTTGCAGAAGCAGCTGTTGAAGAAGGTGTTCTGATTTACCTTACAGGCCTCTGATGAAGCTTCCCTATTTGAAAACAACACTGAATTCTCACAGTCAAGCCTTTCCAATGGATACGGGACAGAAAAAAAAAATCGAGAAGATCAGACATCTATCTGCTTATCAACTATTCTATACACATCTGCAAAAGCTCTATTATCTACAACCTGAGTTATTCTTCCTAAGATTAAGTTTGAATTGATATTCTTCAATGAGCTAGCTTGGATGCTTAAAATTACAACTGATGAGGTTGTACAACAAGTACAACTTATTGCAGGTCACTTCCAGTGGATTTTACGCTACATCGCATGAGTCTTGACAGCAGTGCATTTTCCCTTCACAGTAACACAGGTGGCACGTCGTTACCCTCTGTACTTTCCCTTTACAGTTATGCAGTTTTGTGTCCTGCTTTACCATGCTTTCTCTGCATCGATTCTGCACTGACCCCAAAATATAAGCCCTCAGTCTTATAAATACTTTAGCTGTAATTCCAAATGCTTTTTGAACATACCACAATTGCCTATCGAGGTCAGAATCCAACATTTCTCCAATTTATGCTATTTTAGGTTTATGTTGGAAGGCACTGGGCTAAAATAGCATCCCTTCAGCAACACAAAGAACTGAACAGCATGCAGCGAGTTATTCCTACCAGCAGCAGACTGGTTTTTTGGGGTGGTGGTGGGGTTCAGTTTAGGGGATTACAGCTTAAGTCTATGTTTTGTGTTCTAGTGAAATAACCTTTATGCCTTAAGAAGCCTTTATTGATCATGAAATTATTTCTTTCATCCCATTGTTCCTGTGCCCATTTCTTTCACTTAACTCACTAGAGGAGACAGCTGTCTTAGCCTAGTCTTCATCCAAAACAGAAAAAAAAAATTGACACCTATCAACAGAGCAAGAAATCTTCAGCTGAATTCCAACTTCTACCATGTTTTAAGTGGTATTAAGGACTTGTAGACTGAAAAATTATTCTGAACTACTAGCTACATCTGATGTACCTACTGGATCTGCTTTAGATTACAATTGCTTGTAAGATTATTTTAAATAACAAGCATTTGAAATAAAACTGCTAGAGAGAACAATTGGTAGATGGTGCAGAAAAGACTAAAAAGTTGTTTAGAATGTTTCTGTCTGCAATTGCTTAAATCATCAAGTTCTTTTAATTAATGCCTATTCTTTTTTGCATAAGCAGTTACCAAATCTAACAAGTGGGGTACAGTCTGCACGCTTACTTTAACTAGTAGTCCTTTTCTTATTTGCCAGACTGCAGTTCCATCGCTCCACAGTAATCAGACTCTTGTGGTCTGCTTAAAAACAGACTTTTTGTTTCAGAAATAGTTAGCACGTTATCTTAGTATGAAATAAACTGTGCAAGGTGATTTTACACACCCGTAAAAATGTGCTTACACTCATCTTCATCTAGGACAGAAAGCACTGTGCGCAACAGCAAACAGAAAAACAATACCTAGTCAATTCTACAGATCAAGTTTTTCTGCGCTCTGAAAGATGCAAGAATATGCTTGAAACCACTAAAAGCTTTCAATTTCAATAAACTGACAGGAACTGAGTTGTCAAATTCAAACTCCATGTAAACAGCAGGAAATCTTGGGGAAAAAAAAAGGTAAGAAAAAAACAAAACAAAAAAACCCACTAAAACTCAACCGAATAAATCCCAAGAAAACTGATGGGCAAGTTTCTTTCACCGTTACATGCTTTTAAGTACTTTGGTTTGACTGTTTTCTACAAACACCCTTAAATAAAAGCCATTCAACTTAAAATTTAGGATGGAGCTAGCTCCTGAGTTCTGAAGCTATTATTGCATTTATAGTCCTAAAATAAGTCTTTTATTAAAGAGTTGGCTGGGACAACTCAACTCCAGTGCTTTCCAAAAACTCCAGTTTTCACAAGTTCAAATTTATGTTCCTCCATGTATATCACTACAATTGAGACCTACTTTCTAGACTTTCGGTAGGTAGACTACTTATGGAGGTAATCACTAATTAACTTCTGTTTTGGTAGAAGTTCTGAAATTCCTTCATCATCTTACGGGCTTGCACCAGCCAGTTTCTCCCCTCAACACCCCTTCTTCAAGACCAAGCCCCAGTATAACTTCCAGAGGAAGCCCGCACAGGACACTACCCAAGACTGCTTCAAGCACAAAGCATCTCATAAACATAAGAGCATGACCTCTGGCACATATATATAACATCTGCAATTCACCCACCATTCTTTCATCAAAATACATGCTTTCCAATTACTGAAAATTATCACAGAAGTACCATTAAAGGTACAAGAGAAATACACAGCAGTCCAAGCAGGCTTTCCATCTTCCAGGTAATATTTTACTATCTTCTTTCCTGACCCTCCCTCATCCACACTCCTTTGAGTTTTACCAAGTCTGGTGCCTTACATCTCTTTCTAGTTGACCATGTCGGCGATTTCAGTGGCTATGGCTCCAAGACAAAGTAAGAAGCATTATATTAACACACTTACCACAAAGGTAAGAGCAACATGTTTGCCAGCTTACAAATACATGCTTTTACCTCAACTGTAATGCTATTGGCAGCTGTATTCCGAACGTATCCAATTCTAGAAAAATGGTGCAAGTAAAAACCTTTGGTTAGCAAGGCAGAACTACTACACAAATGGCAGCTTCATGAACAAATGGGTAAACATGTCATTTCAGTGAGACAAGCGCTGTCAAAGACAGCCTGGCTTTCTTAACTTCAAGCCAACTAGACTTTAAAGAAAAGTTCACTTTCATATTTTAAAACCAGAACAAACCATGTCCAAACTACATATTCAATTTTTTATAAAAATTAAGGTTTAACATTTATTTTACATCTAGCTTTCCACATCCATGTGGGGACAAGGAATCAGAATGTACATAACTATAAGCAGTGCAAAAGTGGTGCCAGTGCGAAGTCACAGATGCACAATAAACTGATAGTACAAGACTAGAGAAAATGAAGCTATGAATGTTAAGAATGGAGACCAAAAAAATGAAACAAGAAAAAATATGAGGGAAGAGGGCAGGAAATAGGAGAGCCGGATGCTTAATAATGCCCTTGTTGCTGCAAGGATAAGCTAATGGCACAAGACAATGCTTCTTGTAGAACAAAATCCAATAGCAATGAGTCTTTATTCACGTTTAGTCACCTGACATGAGGAAAGTGTCTGTTGCATTAAAATAGTCATTAATGTAAATGGCAGCATGGCTGAACAAGTCCTTTTCAATGGTAACGAACATCCCACATAGTAAAGTCACTTCAACACAGCCTCATGACAATTCCCACATCAAAACAGTACTTTATTTTATATTTTTGCCTCATGATTACTCCCACATTAAGATCTTTCAGCTGTCAAGCGTACAAGGTGAAGAAAAAGGTTCTCAGTCAGCAAACACAGGTGCATCAGGAAGCATCTCCACAATACACCACTTCAGATCTGCTGGGTCCCAAGTCCATCCTTGAACGCTGGGCTCCCAGCACCACGTGTAGCACACTACTAAGGCTACACTACTATGTTAGCTTATTAATTCTGCATACATCAGGCCGAACAATGTGTCAACCTGCAACAGACTGAGCATTATAACTGAAAACGGCAAAAGATTCACTCTATTGAACTTCACATCATTATTTGATGTTAAACAATGAGGCAAATCCCAACAGTATATACAAAAACCAGCTTTGCTTTTACAAAAGATTTTGTTTCCCATATTGATTAATCCAGGCAGCTAACTCATTGGTTTATGCAACTTTATTGAAGAAAATAAATCAATTACTAGTAGAGCTATTAGTTGATCACTCATCCATTGACAACTTGCATCATTTATTCAGTGCTATATTAAACAGTGTTTTGGAAGACAGATTAACTAATAGCTCCAAGCCTCCTAACAAAATTTAAATGAATTACAAAAATGTTCTTAGACCCTATTTTGGAATACAAGGGATGTTTGACTTCCAATTTCCATTCTCTGTAAAACAAGAACTGGTCATTCCTTTATTGACATGCATAAGATACATCACATTTTCTGTTCTGCTGATGCTATAGATTCAGTACCAATTCTCCAGACACATCAGTTATGAGCTAAAGTATATAATAAAACCTCAGTTCTCTAACACTAGAAGGTTTGGAACAAGATGGATGTTGCTACAGCAATGTTACTTCTTTGATGGGAGAAAACTGAACATCCATCTCCCCTCCCCCCTTTCAGGTGGTATCTTCAGTATCTGTTAGAGCAGTGAGGAATGTTTTTTAATCTCATAACCAAGTAAGAATGAAGACATTGGCCACATAATACACATGCTCCATTAAAAAAAAATTCTGAATCTTGGGCAATTGTTCTTGTGTAACTACTTTACAGATTCTAAAAGCAGTTATTGTCCAAAGCTGGAAGAACTAAAGTCTTCTCAGATGAGCATGTGCATGAATGGAAGGAGGTAAACAAAAAATAAAAAAGATGAGGTCTGATAGGGGAGCAGCCGGATAAGAAAATCAAAAAAGGAACAGTAATTTAAAGTTTATTCCAGCTATAATGCAGGTTATTCTGACTTTAAGGTAGCATCACATGGCATACTTCTGAGTCCATTCCCGAGATATTCTGTTGTACCTGCAAAGAACAACAGGAACTGAGTTAGTGCCACCATGCCAATAACAATTTCCTAAACTGTTAATGATTAAGTACTACTTTATTCCTATCTCCTGATTGTCTTCACACCAAGAAAAGTTTATTTCTTTAAACTGAAAAAACTCAAAAAAAAAAAAAACCCTCCCTAGACTAACTAGGCTGTTCTTAAATTTATATGACACAGTTCTAGTTCAAGGCAAGCAGATTTACTACAAGCCTGCTGTGAACAACTACTCAAGTGGAAGGAATACAGACCACTTAGAGTAGGAGGGACAAGGGGAGTGCTTTGTTTAGATATTATTCTTAGATAAAGATTACAAGGGATCACATGCTGTAAGTAAAGATTACTTGGTTAATAATATAATTGGTACAGAATTTGTCCAATTTCCCATTTTAGGGTAAAACAGTAATGTTTAATATTCTCTTAATTTAATTACCTTTCCACATGAACACACTGCTGAAACAATTTTTAAAGAGGATAAGATAGTATCTTTTTAAGTACACTACTTCCACAGGAATTGAGCTGACAATTAGTTTATACTTAACTCCATGCTTGTCAGTAAGAAGTTAATTTTCAACTATACAAGCAGAACATAATCCCCATACATTTTCCTAGTTCAGAATATACAGCAGACAGACAGTGGTGAATAATAAAAAGTTGAAATTTGGATTGTCCAAGTTCATGCATGCCTATGCATGAGGTCTGATTACAGTGTACTGTTTCCAGGGCATCACTTTCAATGAAATTCCGTCAAACTCTGGGTAAATACTTAACAGAACAAGTTGACAAGCTAGAGGCTGGCTCAAACTTGGTAATTATTTCATACTTTTTTTTTTTTTTTTGCCATGCAAGAGCAGTATCTGTGAGAAATAGTGACTGGCCAATACATTTCACACTAATCACAGACCAAGCTGTTAAATATTCAAGTTCAGTAACTGGTCCATCCATTATCTGTTAGTTAATCCAGTGCCTTAAAGCATGCAGCACTCAAGTGCTGACAAGTTTCTATTTTGTTAAATGCACCATCATGTGCAGATATTCTTACCCTACAGCATAGCGTATTTCTCTGTCCACTCTCTTGCTAACCTATTGTACCTAATTGGACAAGTATACTTAGCATTAATATATTTATATAAAACAAACAAAGGCTACTTTGTGTAATTCTATCTGTGGAAAAAGTTTAAAACATAAGGAATAAAAACAGCTGTTTCTACACAGATAGGAAAATAATTATGAAGCTTTAAGTGGAAATTTTTCAAATTAAAGACCAAGTTTCTACTAAAAAGAGCAACTAAATAAAAAAGCTGTTTCTTCCTCGATCTGAATATCTTAATATAATCTATTTATGGATAGTAAGCCAATAAATGGGCAACACATACTTTCAAATACTGCTGTACTTGTGAGAAAAAGAAAGCTTCCTTCCCCTGAACTTCTTAGATACTAAGCCCCATTGTTTCTAAACTACATACTATCAAGAATAGATACTTCTTTGACACACAAGTTCTCTCCATCCCAGATTTTCACAAAAGGCTCACTCAATACAACTGCTGTCTGACAAAGCACTCTCCACCCAGTTTGTTAAAACATCGCTCTTATGCAATCCTGTACTTACTTGTCTCTGTCTGTTTTATAGATACGTGCAATCTCTGGCACTAGAGGGTCATCTGGATTTGGATCACATAACAGTGAACAAATGGATAAGAGAACTGTAAAAAAAAAAAAAATCTCTATAGCAAAACAGGAGCAACGATTTTGGAAACAATGGGGGTACAGTTCTTCGCATTAGCACAATGTCAGCACACTAGAGAACCCAAATAACTTTTTCCTGATACTTGGCCAAAATAAATTTGTATCCTACTCTAAAAACTCGCAAAAAAAACACCCCACAAAATTTGGAAGTTAGTAACAAATATTTGTTTCTTATTTCCCAATTCTCACAACTTTCAGTTGGCACACATGAGAACAGCACTGTTGTTTGTCCCCTGCACTGTGATGGAAGGTAACAGCCAACCAAAGCATGTTATTGTGTATTCTGGTATCAAGAGTATTCCATGTTTTTAACTACCAAAGCTAGAGCTTATTTATTTTTCATCAGGCTGATTTTTTTCTCTGTAGTATCTAAGTTTGTATACCCTGATCTGTATTGATAAAGCTGCACGTAGGTTGCAAATTGAGAGTAACACTGCTGCAGGCAGCTGTAACGTCTGCATCCTCTATGCTCACAGCAGCTTTGAAAGAAAAACAATAGCAACAACATTAAAATGTACGGTATCCACATTCAGATCACAAACCTACTCCTCACACAGACAGGAATTACAAGTTCTATAGACAAAGGAGCACTTTGATGGATCTTTTGAAGCCACAGTGACCAGTAGCTTTGAGGCAAAACAAAATCTGATCATCATAGAAACATTTGAGAACTAAATGTTATTTACTCTATTAAAATGAAGAAAACAACAAAGCTTCTACTGCGGCAAAACATCAGCTTATCCTAAGTATAACCAGGAAGCTTAGTTCAGGAAGTTAATGCAATACAATGTCAGTGCACAGCAGCAGAAAGCAACATTTATCTGCAACCATTTTTGTTAACCACAGAGATGTGACAATATAATGCAGCATGTAATTCTAGAGAGACTCAGTCAAAAAAAACTACGAAAACTTTATTAAAAACAAAAGCCGTCTTTCAATCGATACACATGTATGTATTTTTACATGGAGAGCAGCAAACAAGCAGCGTCTCAGCCTTAGCTTGGAATACACCACCACCATCCTGCTTCAAACCAAATGCTGGCAGTTTACTTTGGGAGTAAGCTAGTCAGCTCTGCTAAGAACACTGGAGCAAATAAGCAGGCAGATAAAACCTTCAAACAGCCATGTAGCAGAAGGTATTTGAAAAAACAAACCCCCGCTTAAAAACGCCCTAAGATATCATTATCAAATTGGCAAAAACACAGGCAAGATTAAGGGAAAAAAATCAAGAGATGGGCAGGAACTCAGGACAATTAAAGCTAAAAGCACAGTATTCAACACCAGATGGAAACATTTCTCCTTCACAAAAGTTACCTTTAGAAATAGTTAAAGCAGGAGACCACTGTGATCTTAGAATATCGAGACAAATGCTGCCATTACTGTTAATATTTGGATGATAGATTCTTGTTGTAAATGCAACCTGCAACAAAAAACAGATACTAAGAGTGTGTTTTTGTTTATGGCAACCACGTGACTAGTTTCAGTCAAGCTATTAGACAACTCAGTTTGCTCTGAAAGAAAAGAATTAAGCAGTTGACCCCATCGCAGATTCACAGAAAAGCACCCAAGCTACAACCTCTCAATATCCAACTACCAGGCATTCCACTTCAGACAGGGAGAGGGCAAGTGGGAGGCTGTCTTTTAATCAACACCAACGCGTCTGCATCACGATGAAGATGCTCAACAGAAGTGTTTGAACCATGGTAACACTGCCATCACAGGGCTAAAGAATTCCAAACATTATGGTTACTGCCAGAATGCACTTTCATATTGACTAAAAATTGGCAGACATACTTTTTTGTAGTTTTACCAGCTGCTATTGTTATTTCGTAACTACTGCCAAATTCTAGCAGATGCCATCATTGCTGATTTCAGGCACTCAGCAAGAGTCACATTCTTATAGAAAACCCAAACCGCTATACTGTAAGACTTGACAGCCCCCTTAGCAAGAATTCTGTTATAACACAAAGCTAGTGACTTTTCCTAACAATCAAAAACAGAAATAAATCCAAACACCATTCCAAGACATTCCTAATTCACATACAGGAATTTGCTCCTACGAATGTAAGCCAACACACCCATTTTTGTGATGCTGGGATCCAGGCATTTAAGATGCTGTAAGAATGCATGAAAGAAGCAAGTCCTTCACAATCTGAGAACACAGATGTCGGCACTTCCTATCCTCTGTTTGGTTCTTTGAGACAGCTAACACCACAGGTGAGAAAGCAATACTTACCTTAGGAGGTTTGAAAGGGTAGTCTGTAGGAAAGTGAATTGTCAAGAAGAATACACCACCCTGATACGGACTGTCATTCTGTCAAAGTAAACAAATAATTCTCCTATTATCATCTTTAGGACCAATCCCACTGAAGATGTTGTTTTTAAATAAATAAAATAAGAAATTTGTTTAAATGGCTGTACCATCTCTTCCACCGATGTAACAGACTTGGTTAAAGCGCAGTTACTACTTCCTCGGGTATGTGATACTGAACAGATATGGATCCCTCTCTGGATGGACCTCTCTGAGCTGATGCTTCAAAGAAAACTTCTCTGCCAATCCCGTCAGGAAAATTTGGCAAAAGCATTTAACCCTCCCTGAGATGGCTCCAATGAATGGTAACAGTGGGAGTACTGACCAACAAGTTCAAAAATGAACAAGTTCCTTTTGCAGAGCTTATCTGTTACAACCAACCAATTTTACAACAGCCAAGTTCTACCTTTGGCTTAGATGTTTCTCTGCCCTCCAAAAAACCTAACAATATACAGCTAACTCCTCGTTCCTTTGGGTGGGGGCAGACAAACAGAACACATCAAGATTAAAGTGAACTCTTCCTCTCTTTCTCTAACAGAAATTCATGATTATCGGGTATGGGAAAGTACTGTACATTCCCCCTGCTCCAAGGCAACAACTGTAGGGATAATTCACTTGGGCCTTAATTATTAGCATTTCAACTTTTTTTGAAAAAGCTGACAGGTAGCAGAGGGATAACTGGAGTGACTAAATACTGATTGCAAAAGTTACCAGTTACAAGAAGAAAGATGTTGCAAGGAGTTTTTACTTCAAACTGCAACTAAATTTCCAAGGAGAAGATAACAATGTTGCTGTTTAAGGTGAAGACTGCAACACAATTCTAGGCTCATGGCTATGAAAAACCAATTTGGGACACAGAGCACACTTCTGAATTATTTGTTAATTCAATCTCCATATTCACTGTAAGAACATTTCGCATCAACGTAAGGAAAAAAAATACATCATTCTTAGCTAAATACCAGCAAATGAAGCTCTGTAACACAAGACAAGGGACTCAAATCTAATAACATGTACCAGGTCATATCTTACCCAATCTCTATCAAAAACCTAGCGACAGATGTAAGCTCTTGTGCTGCTCAAGGCCTCACATAGTATCCCTTGACCACGTCCATTTTAGTGACTGAAGAAGCAAACTCCTCTCAGAATCTGTTAAGCCTGAAGATGACAAGCTAATACAAGCACCTTTACATCTTATTAAGGAAATCACAGCCTGTGTAATAACATACAGCAGAGCAGGGATGCCAGATGATCAGGGCTACTACCCCCGTCCTTTAGTACAGGCACTAAGCAGCACCACGGGAGCAGCAGAGCGACTAACACCACGCTGTCAGGACGCTTCCAATGGCCCGTTTTGAAGCAGGAATGCAGATCTTTTTGGTTGACACCAAAAAACCACACAGGGAAAGAAAGGAGCCATACACTGCTAAACCAGAAGGAGGAGCTAAGAATAATAATGCCATTTTAAAATTCAACTGATATTTAGTGCCTTATGACCATGCAGACACCAGCCACGTGAGATCAAACTCAGTACAGCACAGAATACAACTTGTATTTCAAACAGGAATACAGTTATTAGATGACTTTATCTTCTTGAGGCACCTAGTTATAATCAATGAGGACCAGAGACTTGGGAACGGGAAGTCATTTTTCCAACGAGGCGCACATCTCTGATTTGCAAACTCCCAGTGGTGATCTACTTAAACCACACCTGTAGCTAGACAGAGAGACAGGGCAACTCAGCATCACCGATATTTAATTCCTACTCTGAGCCTCACCAGAAGCATCACTTAGGGGCTCCAGGCCTACTGACATCTGATATTGGCCTCCTCAAGTTACAAAACGTTTTCTTTTCTAAATATAGATATTCAGCTTTGAGAAGGCAGATGTCAAGTGCTTGCATGTTATGCTTTTAGTAAAGACAAATATTTGCCTTATTTAACAAGGAAATACCCACATTCAGGTTTCAGTTGCGTACTATACATTTAGCACACAGTATTCTCCTCAGCCACAACTGGAACCTCACATTTCAGTGACATTTTCCCTCTACTCTTAAAAGCTTTTAGGATCTCATTACATGACAAATTCCCTCATCTGCTCCAAGCTCTGCGTGAAAGCATCCCAACTGATAACTAAAACCAGGATGAACTTCTACTGCAAATGAATTCTGTGCTAGATTCACACTGCAGAAACAGTTATGTGCAAACAAATTTTCCAGAAATTAAGTGATGACAGCTTATGTCAGCAATAAAATAATATTCAGACTAATTTTTTTTTCCTCCTTCATTTTCTGTTACTGGAAGGAATACCTCTAAAGCTAATGCCTGATAATGGGAGTTTAGGGGGAAAAATAAAAAAGCAATAGCGAAGCAAAACAAAAGAACCACAAGTTCTTCCTGAATTAGAACTACTTGTTTAATATTAAATCACAAGAATTAGAATACTTACAGGTCCCATAATTGTGGCTTGCCAATGAAACACTACAAAAGAAAAACTCCGCATTATTATCTAGGCATGGTACGCTTTGAATTAGTAGAGAAAAATAAAACCTAGGAGTACTTACTGTCATCTCCAACGGGACCTGCTGAACACTGTGCTGGAGGATCACGGGCTAAGTCACTAAGTTCCTTTGGGAGAAAGAAACAAACAAAAAAAATCCATTCAGAGGAGGAACACTGATTAATTCAACAGTCATTTTCACTTCATTTCCAGCATAAACCTCTAACAGTTCTTCCATGTACAAATACAGAGGAATGTGCAGTGACAATACTAGGACTAACAGATCAGTACCAGACACCTCTGTAAAAGCTGACTGGCCAAACTGGCTATGGAGGTAAATTCAATGACTATGCCTTCCCAAACAAATACCACTGCTTCTTGTTCCTGTTAAGACAGCCCTGCTGGAGAAGGGACATAGTAGACAGGACACCGAGCCTGAAGTGGGCTAACTCTAACCAGTTTTTGATCACAACTTTCAAGGATTAAGCCTTAGCTAGAGAAGCCTTAAGCTGGGATTGTGAAAGCTATTGGTTATTTTCCATGATACAGGAAGGACTACAGGTATAACATTGATACTGAAATTCAGAACACCACCACCACACCAGAAACTCAGTTTCTTTTTCCCTAATACCTCTAGCAGGAATACATCTTGTAAAGATTAAAGCAGACAAGAAAATCAAAGAGGTTGACAAGTATTGGAACCAGGCAAAGTGTCTGCATTTTTTATTTTAAACTTTAGATTTAAGACAATTATGCCTTTAAAATTCTGAGTAACTGAGATGCAGAAACCAGTTTCCTCTCTCCCTTGTTACAGAAGGAATGAAAACAGAAACTTAGAATGGAGCTTCCTTGCCTAGTATCGAGACTGTGGTGACGAAACTCAAACTCAGGAATCATTTGCTTAAACACTCTGCAGGTTACTCGATTGGATAGTGTCTTTCAAAATGAAATTCTAGCTTTCAGTTAGAGAGAGTAGCAGATACCTTCCATCTTTCCTGCTGTCCTTTGAATCTAAAAGTGGCTTTGGTAACTTGCGTAACTCCGCACTTGTCAAGGCATCCAGACGTCACAAGAAAGGGGAAAACCTTCAGTCCTTATCCCACGTATTAACAGTCGCACCCAAGTTATTTTACTACAAGTCCACACAAGTCAGTAAAACAAAAACTTTCCATTACATTCTCAGACATTTAAGAAACCCAGGCATACCTACTATGTTGGAAATAGGCACATTTGGACCAGCTAGCTAGCAGCTTTGCCTGGGAAAAGCCTGATGTCTAATCCTTTACATTAGACAAATTCTGTACTTCATGAAAACTTAGTAAAATGTAATCCAATATTAAATGAGAAGAAAAATACATTCCTCTCAACCTAAATATCTCGTTCCTGCAAACACAGAAAGGGGGAAAACACTACTCCAATGTGTAGAAGCCCGTAAGTTCTAAAAACACCTCAGACCATCATTGCCCCTCCCTATACATGCTAATTTTCATCACCTTTCCAATTAACAAGATTTTAACTTTGCACTGGAATGAGATTACACTGAAAACTGAATTGTTTCAGTTTTCATAAGCAATGGCAGGGTGAATTGAGTGTTCTAGTCCATTTCACTGCTGCTGTCAGTTGCAAGAGTGGACAACAGCTCTCTCCAGAGCACAGTGAGCCCCTTTACTTCTCCATCACACAGCACTCCCCAGTCACTGCTGGGGATGGGGGGCCCTGGGACACTCTTCTTTCTGAAATATCACTTATCAGGCCCATAGGTTGTTCCACGGATTTGCTAAATTAGATTTATATCATCTATGTAAAGGCAAAGAAGGAACGTAAAAACTTTCAGACTGAAAGCTTGCTATTTTTATTTTTTTTAATTTTCAGTTTCCTCCTGAACACATGCTTAGCAAATACAGGAAGTCCCGTTAATCAGGCTGACTGCTCATCTAAATGCCTTTCCAATTACATGAACGATCAGTCAATTGTTTCCAATATCCGGGAGAAAAAAGTTCCACTGGCTGTTTTGTCCCTTCACATGAACTGCAGCAACAGAACGTGCAGAAAGACTACTGCCATATTTTCATGTAGCTGTGTAGTTATTACTAGACTATTTGATTTCACCTGGGGAGAAGAACCTATTTCTGGAGAACTATTTGGGGACTAAGAGCTACAAAACGGCTCCTTGTGCAGTTTATCAGAATTATAAAAATGAGCAGTATGAAGACAAGAACAGCAAGAAAAGATCAGCTGACAGTGGCCAGTTAGAGGTACATGCATAGCCTACAGAGCTCTTCTAAAGGCACTGCTGTCTTCAGAGAAACAAGAAACAGCACTTGAGAATAAAAGCAGTTGACAAATTTATTTTAACACAGCAGAGAAAACTGAGTATATCAATAATTCCAGTAGAAAAAAACAAGTAAGTAGGACGGCAATACTACTCAAAATACATACTCAAAATACAGGTCTGTCGGGAGTGAGCCCTTTTAGCCACTGAAAAAGAGCCCGGAGAAGAAACAAGCAGTGATTTTAATAACTAAAGGACTGGAGTTTTGTCTGTCCCCAAACACCTCCGTACCAAAAAGCCCTGACTGTGCTAAACAAAGCCATTCAGAACAGAGCTAAGGCTAGGAACACGATACCCTGCTTTGCGCTTCCACCACAGAACAATCCTTTACCTACTGAAGTCAGAAACACAAGACGAGGGAGGTAGCGCTCAGTCTTGTACTCTCTCCTCGTACCCTTTGGTACCACGGTGAGAAGAACAGAATCGGTATCGAAGCTGTTTGTTTTGGTAGGGTGAAGTGCAGGGGAAGAACTGATGCGGCCACAAACAGCGGCCAGCTCCTCCTGCTTACACAACGCCAGGCCTATTTCTACCTGGTTGGCAAGCGTGCGACTCTTCACATCTACACAAAAGTAAGGGAGGCTTTTTGCAAACGGAGCAGAAGGTTCTCTGCCTAACATTAAGAGGTGCCCGCTTCTGAAAGATGCGCGGGGCCAACTGGAGTAACTGGAGACTCAGCAGGCACAGACACAGGCTGTGACACAGTGCAGCTGAAGCTCTTCGTTCAGGAAAGGGAGGAGCCTCCCTGCACAACCCAGCAGCAGACCCAACGTTGACCTTCCTCCTTAGCTTAGCCACGGAGATCAACCACTCTACAACAGGCAAACACTCCACCTGACAGTATTTCTGAAAGCAGAACTAAGCCTGGTAATTGCCAGGGGCTGAGAAAAGCTCCAAATTGTCCCCCAGCTTTCACTCCCTTCTCACCAAGAAGATAAGAAGACCATGTGAAGTTCCACCTTACAAAGTAGAGCTTAACTAACAGTTTACAATTCAAAATGCTAAAAATGTTCCCCATTGCTCTGTAAGATCTCTAAGCTTCATGATGCTCACATTCCATCTGCTGCACTGCCCATCTCCGGCGGTGCTCTCCTTGGTCCAGGGATACCAAGCTACATCCCAAACTGCTTCAGAAACACCCAAAGCAGAACCCACACTTTCCTGGAGTCAGCTTCTGTGTTTTTCATTTTCCAGGTGGCTTAGGAGAAAACAGGTATTCCCAAAGCAGCAAATTCCCAAGCCTTTACACAGAAACACCTGCAGGGAGGCAGTTTCGGGGATGCTGCACACCCACTGGAAAGGATCAGTGTGGAATGACAGCCGTGATGAGTAGGCTCTGGCTCTGCCACAGGTTTCCGGTGCAGCTCCAGCGTATCGCCACTGCTGTGCCCCAGTTTCCAAATATAAAGTTCTGATAGCTCCTGCCCCTCCCCAGGGAAGATTAGTCACTCAGCATTTTGCAGATTTAAGCACTATTTAAGGAGCGAGCACCCACGCCAGAGGACAGTGGCAATGCAGCGTGTACAGGACTACATACAGACACAATTTTGCAACAGTTTTAGAAAGGTTATAGAAAGCTGGAAGTACAACAGCCATACCTGTGCCACAAACAGGCAGACCTGCTTCCACACCAACTGAGAACCGCCGCGGTTTGCTGCCAGTTTCACATTAGGACTGTGGAAAATGCAGTTTTACTGGGAGAACAGATACGCTCTCACTCATCTCTCTCCTCCATAAATTCATCAATTCTCCATAAATTCATCAAAACACTAGCCAATAAATAAACCAGTATTTTCAACACAAAAGCATTTAGAGCACTAACTAGCCGCTTGTTTTGCAAAAAAATAATCATAACTTCCATACAGACGACGGCATATGCTTCAACTGGTGATCTAGAGCATTGGCATGTGACTGTGAACGCAGGACTACCATCCCAGGTGATATTATAAACCACAGGAACGACTTTTTTTTTTTAAAGCAAACAAACAACTCTGACAGAACAGCTGCTAAAGAATCCTCCAACAACTCCTCTCTAGCAGCCGCTTCATAAGATTACAGAACTCATTCAAACGGTGAAGAAAATTCAAAGGATGACCAAGGATACCTCACCCAAACACACCACACGAGTAAGACCCTGATGGTAAATCCTTAAGGCAGCTAGCTGCTTTTCTCACAGAAGTTTTCAGACCTCAGCAAATCCAGCAGCAAGCGACAGCCTGCTGCCTAAGCAAGCTGCCTTCCTGTGTGGAACCGAGCACTCCGTGTCACCTCCTTTGCTTCCCACTTCTCAGAACTCATGCTCCCTGGGGCTCCACGGCTACATTTTTCTAGTTTAAGCTGCAAACAGCCAGCGCTTTAATGATGGTAGCAGCTGACTTAAATACAGAGCAGCAGAACATCACCCATCTTCACAGGCATAAATGCATAGTTAGATTTAATATTGGTTTGTACCACAACTGCTTGTTAACATCCTAAGTTGCAGCTTTCTGGTCTAGTCAATAATAGAGATTATTAGCTTTAAGTTCACAGACGTTAACTTGTTCTGCACTGGAGGGAGTGAAAGGTAATATGCAGTTAAATCACAAGTTTGAAAAAATAAACAAGCAAAAAAAAATCACTTCAAAATCAGCATTTCTTAATCAGAGTGCTTGTCTAATACAAGCTGTGTCATACACAGGACAGTTCAAACACCAGGCATCCAAAAATTCATCACTCTATTAGTCTTTGCTCATTAGCTCACAGCTGAAAACAGCTTAAAGAAAGGATTGGAAGCAGCTATAAAGGGAGGGGAAGAACATTTAAGCCTGTTTGAAGATTAAGAAGTGTCAGCCAGCAAAGAACTAGTGCTTTATCCTGCACACCTGCGTTCGCAACATTCGTTTCAGCATGAAAATTAATTATCCCTCGAAGCAGAAAATAACAGTTTGAAAGAAATCTGAAAGTGGATTTTTAAGATGAGCAGGAACACACTGGTACAATACACATCACAAGGGTAACCAGCAGAAGATTATCAGTTTTAAACAAGTTGGCCTTTCAGCCAGCACTTAAAAATATCAATTAAGAAAATACGTTTAATGACAGTGCATAATACAGAAAGATGTAGACTGACATTTACAGAAAACAGCGAGGGCCAACGAGAGGAGTACTTCTTCAGAAACACAAGGCACCATGACCAGGAGCCCAACAGAGGTGACCATCCCCATCGCGACTATTCTGCCTGTTCTACTTTTTAGGCTTGTTCTTTCTGTAGTATTAAAGCTTTCAAGCTACCCACTGCATATTGCTCATAGGACATCTAGCAACAACGTCTTAATGATGTATTTAAAATAGACACTGAAATAGCCAATTTTTAAACCTAGCACTCAAAGAAGGAGATGCCAGGCTGCTGTGCAAGTCTAATAAAGTCACTTTGTCTCCTGGACAGTGATACACACTACTCAGATGACTACACGCTGTCTTTTCCAAGAACCTACCTTCCAGTACCCAAGGCACTGGTGAATGAGGCTATTGTTCACAGCTCTTCTCACCTGCTCTCAGGTTTGGAAGGTGTACAACGTCGGTAATGGTTTCCAGCAAACTTCACTGTTACTGCAGCCAAAGCGGCACCGTATTCTACTCCTTTCCCAGAGTTCACCTTTGCAAACGGACAGATCTGACTGCAAAAGGAGGTCACTCACTGAAGACATTCAGAACAAACTTCAAAAAATGTGGCACCAACTCACCTATAACTGTGCTTTGGACTCCAAAGTGAGTCTTTTTACCCCAAAGTAACCAAGACCCACAGCAGCTAGATACCCAGGATGAAGAAAATCCAACTGCTCTACACACATGAATTCTGAGGTACTGTAACAACTACCACACCCTGAAAATAACAGGGCTACTAAAACACATACATCCCTGTAGGATGCAGATTGCGCACGCTGACCAGAACACTGCGAAGGCTCAGTGTGAAGCACCTGTTAGCCACCTGCTCGTTCAGGGGTAACCGGGCACTTCTGCCTGTCCCAAGCTCTGTATACTGGAACCTGGAAACTTGTCATGCTTTTTCCTTACAAGTTTCTCCTCCGAGACCCAGAGCTACCATCAGTTCTGTGACCCAGGACTACAGGGCAGAACCCTCAGCCAAAGGGCAGCAGTGAACTACACCCAGCTAAATGAAACAGAGTATCTGGGAAAGGGAGGGACACATTAAAGTCAACAGACAAACTCAAAGTGAGGAACTTCAAAAAAATCTGCATTTGAAGAGAAACACTCCAGCCTGGTCACCACCACTCAGGAATGAGATTTTGGCACAGCCACGACTTCACACAAACACTATCTGGCACTGGGTTTTGAGGTGAGGGCCTTCTGCCATCTTGTTGTCCAGCATTCCAGGCCTCAACCAGGAGAGGCGAGTACCTGGACTTCATGCGACAGCGGCCTGCGAGAGCTGGCCAGCCTTCAGCAAACAAGACTGGAAACAGCAGCAAGCAGGGCAGGTTTTTACAGAAATCACAAGCGGCCTTAACTGGCCACTAAGTCTTCACTTAATTAAAGATGCAAGAACTCTCCATGTTCTCCAGGAAATGCAGGGGAAATAGGACTGTGTAACAGAAGGTCCTCAAATCAATACTGTGACGAATAATGCCGCATCCGTAGTCACGTGGAATGCGGTGTATTCACTGTTTAGATGTAGCCTGGTATACCATTCTGAAATTTAAATATTGATCCTAAACAAACTGAAAATCAGCTCTCCTTTAACACAGTTCTTTTGACTTTGACCGCTCCTTGTTTTGCCTGAATCCCCAGCTGCACATGAACGCTAATGACACATCCCACACAGGGATATTTCGTGAACATGACTACGTGGCCATCGTGGAGATAGTGCTCACGCTACCTTCCCGACAGCTGCACCATCCTCCCACCACATCGCGCTGTTGGGTACAGCCACCCTTCACAGCGGGTGTCTGTCCAGAACAGGGAGTGGCAGAGATGCAACACTAAGGGCCTGTCCACGCGATTAGGTACAGTCAGGAGCAAAATCTGCATGCACCGAGCCAACGATGTAAACACTTCCCAGGTAGTTTCTGAGGTAAACTGCAGATGCTCAGACAGTTTTCTCAGCTATCTAGAGAGTACTGATGCTCAGAAGGGTCTTTAGGAGGGATGGAAAGAAAAAGCCCAGTGTTTATAAGCGTATTTATGAACAGGCTGCAGCACTGCAGTGAACTGGGGCAACAGAGAGGGCCACTGCCCATCCTGCAGATCATCTTTCCAGAGGTTCTCCTATCCTGTTCAAGGAAGAACACAGTAAATCCAAGTCTAAAAGGAGTTTGCAGTCATCTGATTTACAGTACTGGCTGGAAATATTACTCGGATAGGTGAGCAAAGGTTGGGAGATATTGCCTTGGAGCCAGACGCTCCTATTTACCAGGAAGCTGAGGCTGCTGCTGGCAGAGGACAGAGCGCAGAGCACCTGGCCAGCCCAGCTGCACGTTGGAGGAAGCTCCCCATAAAGCCAGCCCAGTGCAGCACAGCCCTCCTGCCCTTCCAGCCATCTGCCCTGCAGCATGCCAGTACCCACCCCCAGTTCTGCTGGAGCTCTGGTGTCCAGATGCTTGGGAAAGGATTAAACTTTTGTCTCCTCACTCTTTCACTGGGCCGTAGCATTTGCAAAGCAGCCTGAAGTCCTTCCTTCTCCCTTTCTTAAAACTAGAACAAAAAATAACCAAATGTATCAGGAAAAATTGCAGACCTTGAGTAAGCCTAACGTATCAGGCATCCCAAAGGGATGAGGTTCAGAACAAAGACTTCCTTTACACAAAATTTTAATATCAAAGCTTACCGTTGATAAGAAGGCTCTGAACAGCTTTTAAAATAATAGTAAGAATAATAATAATAAAAAATATATCCTTTCCATTCAGCTTTCGGTCCTGAATCCTGCAATGCTCCATCTGGCTCATTTTTCAGTAATAAACCTTGTCTACATTAAAGTGTTCCACAAAGAGTTGCCAAAGGCATGAATGATGACTTAAACCTGTGGAGGTAATTTCAACTAATTTTTTGCATGGCTTCCCCGGCACAACCTACCACATTTAATGTCACGGTTCAGCACCACACGAAAAACCCACCAAAGAGAACGTTTTCTTTTTAGAGAAAACAAGGCAAAAAACACCCTCCAACACTGCCCGTTTAGAGCTTGAGGTATTAAATGAAGGTTCAAAGCACTGTGCAGCTTGGGCAGCTCAATGTAGCTGAAGACTCGGTACTGCTGAAGCCAACTTGATGGAAGCAGCTACATTTAAGCACGTGCTACTGACTGCGGGGATGTACACAGCACCACAGCAGTTCTCCCTCCTTCCCCTGGCTAGTTCGGTTTCTTCTCCATACCATACTGATGGCTGCCTACATCACCTCCGTCACAGGACAAAACGCATGCCTGGAACTCACGTTTCCATGTAAGCTACAGCCTGTTAGCCCAAACCACCAACAGAAGTCAGCCTGTGCTGAGATACCAGACCTAAGCCTGGCATGCAGACCACATGCTCCCATCTGCCAGCTCTGAAGCACAGGGGAGGGACTTACAGGAGAACACAAGGCAGACAGTTAAAGTAGCAAAACCTTAATATCTGCAACAGAAAGATTTATCTGAGATCACATATCGGCACCTTAATCTGCACACAGGCTCTGCCCCTTACCAGCTGTCGCCATGGCTCCAGTGGGGTGCAGAACCCCCATCCCCGCTCTTTCCCCGTGCAGCTCAGCCGGGTGGGTGCAGGGAACGCCCATGGGCAGGGGCTGCTGCCAGGCTGTGAGACGCTCGGGGAGAAGCGAAATGCCTTTGGCAGGAGGCGGTTTGCTGCTCCGCATTCAGCAGCTGCTGCTACAGCTGTTTGCATCCTTCCCCCCTTGGTCACCCCTTCACGTAACAGCGCAAAGAAGGGCAGGACTGCGCCGGCGCTGCTGCCAGACTGCGGGCAGCTGGAGGGAGCTCATTTCGCAGAGTTCTACATCAGCTCTCCTGCAGAAGAGAAACTTGTGTAGGGAGTAACAGCAAAAGCGTTGGCTTGCTTTCAAAAAACAAAGCTTTAAAAGCTGGAATGATAGTAGAGAAAATGCTGGCCAGACAATCTTTTACCCAGTGCATTATCCGACCCCAACCCTTCAGCACAGCGGAGAAGTCTGTTTTTAAGGTATGCAAGAACCCATCTAATGGAATATTGATCTCCGAAGTTCTGTAAATTACTCAAGTGAGATTACAGCCCCTTCTCCGCCCATCCCAAGGAACACATTTAAAGATCTGTGCTGACTGGGAACTCGTTCTGCAAGCACAGAGCCCAATTAACGGGGAAAATCTTCATGTTCCTGCAGCTTACACGTCCCAGTTAAGGAAGCATTAATTTTCCACTCTCATCAAAAACGGCCACTTCCTGAGGTACATCCAGGACCCTCACTGGACTCGAGCATGGGTATCAAACCTACCCAGTTAAGGAGCATTATTCACATTTTATATTTAATATTCATTTTGCAGTACAAATGTAATTTATGGTGCTTCAGATAAGCTAAATCCTAAGTGGAATTTAAAAAATCCCCAAAGTTGTTCAACACTAGTTCTTCCCAGACACTATACAGAAAAATCTCATGATTTGAGAATCCCCGACTCAACATGACCCTTCCAACCCCCCAGTGCTCAAGCCACACGTGCTACCTACTTGAGGCAACACAGCCTACCTGGGGATGCTTAGAACAGCTACGGTGAAAGAAATACAGAAAGGCAATGCAATACACACAGTGCATTCACAAAGGTTTAAAGCACTGTAACCCATCTCTCACCAACCGTACTTCATTAGTCAGTTAATGTTAACTTCCTGAGCCCCTACACAAACAAATCCAGACTTATTTCTGGACATCCATTCAAAGTGAGAGCTCAGTCACGTAACTTCACGTTATTGAGCAATTGTGAACGAGCCCAGCAAACTACAGCTCAAGCTGCTTGCAAACATAAAGTAACGCAGGTTTCATCCAGAGAGAAAACTTCACTCCAGACAGCTAGTTAAGTTAACTTTTACATTTTTATACCAAGTTAAAAAGAAAATGATTCCAAAGAAATGTAATGAGCGGGTTTTATAGCATTTTAACTGGATCACCTCTAACCAAAGGTGTAGCTTTCGTAAACTGACGCAGATTTCTCATGCTGCCCTCATCCCTGCACGCTGCATCCAATCTCTTAAAAATATTACCAAGGTCTCCAGAGCCAGCAGCATTTCTTATTATGAGCACTCGGAGGAGGGCGGCAGGGGGAGTAAAGCTGCAATTAAATATACATCTAGGAATAGCGCTGGAGGCTATAACCTTGAGAAAAATTGTTCTTTAGCCTCCAGTCTACCGCCGCTGATGAAAGCCTTCTATCTGTACTTAAGCAGCGATAAATGGTTTTGCCGCCTTCAGCTTCCAGGATGCCAACTCCACTTCGGTTTTTCCAATAAAAGACCCCAACACAATGATGCTGGCTTGTACCGCGTTTAGCCAAATGGACACAAAACACAGCAGGCACAAGGCTTGTCAAGGACTTCACAGATGAGACGTTTCATATACACAACTCCGTCTCTTGTATTTGTTCCACTTTTATGTCTTTTACACCACTTCACCCTGATGGGTGCTTACAGCAGTGGCGGAGCGGATGTGTACCAATGACGTCATCTCCCCAAGTTTATCCATTTATACGCTCCCAACTCCACACTCCAGCGTAATAAAAGTTTCCCTGCTCCGGAGACGTAATGCATCAGAGCCGGAAGTGCCAATGCTGCAGCAATTATGGGACGCGTGCTTAGCAGCCACCACTCGCCGCTCCAGACAGGGCACAACACGCACGGATCAGGCATTTACACAGGCGCGGAAAGCAACCTTCATTTGTTCCATTGCCTTTATGCTTACTTGGGGAAAAACAAAATCATCTTCAGGAAAGGAAGGTGTTAAAATTAAGATATAAGTTCCCATTATTCCACAGCAAAGGCACTTCATTGGTGTAATAAAACAGCTGCCACTCTTCTGCAAAGCACAGCGTGTTGATAAAGCCGCGTTTGGGCAGCTGAATGCAGGCTGCCCCCCGAGCAGATGGCACAGCCGTGAGGATGAGATCCAGCATGACGTCATCTTCCTGGGACTGGCGGTGTACCTGATGGCTCCTGCAGCTGGAAGAGCTCCATGCAGCACCTTCCAGAAGTAGGGACCCAATGTGCAAACACTCGGGTGCTTCCACTCCAAGTCAAAACACAGTTTGTGAGTTACACGTTACGTAGGGGGCAGCTGCACTGTGAACGTCTAACACGCTTCAAATTGCATCCACGCGCTCTAACACAGTCTGATTTATGCAGTATAATAAAGGATTTTATTTTACTCAGAACACAGGTCCGTAAAGAGGGAATCAACGAGCCTGGAAACACCTTCCCTGGTGCGTGTGGGACGTCCTCTGCTGTGGGAGATGACGAGTTCTCGCCCTGACAGGTAACGCCACACGTCAGACTAAATCAGCTGCATGTGATCACAGGGTTCACAGGCCCTGGTCTCTCCCCAGCCTGCTCTGACCTAGCGCCAGCAGCCTACTACAAGGAAGCAGAGTTTCAAGGTCTGATCTGTGACCTTACTGTTCGAAGGCGGGGGATCACCAGCCCCAGAGAGACATTCCCTGGCTTTACCGAGTGGTAAGACTAAAATCTACATTCAAAACAACCTCATTAGGAAATTGGTTCTCCTATTTTTGGATTCCAGCCCAAACTCCAGTAAACACTTTTACCAGAAACCACGCTTCGGAAGAAAACAGCTTGCAAGCCATGGTTCCGGCCTAGCTAAACATCACCATTTTGGCGTTCCAGGTCGGCAAAAACAAAATCGAAACCGTAAACCCCATGTGAATTTGGAAGCATATCCTGTAGCACTGTGTGATGAAATTGACTAAAAATAGCGCCTTCGACACAGCCGAACAACAGCGGAGCCCACCTCAGAAGGCCAACACGGCCCCGGTGTGGGGTGAGGGTGCAGCCCTGCCTCTAGGACGCACGCAGGCCCGCAGCCAGCAGCCCCAGCCACGCAGCCAGGGATGGCTTCCTGACTCACAGCTTGTGCTGAGCTGTCGCATGGCTCCGACCGCTGCGTTATCAGCCAGGGGAGAGCAAACCCTCCTGCACTGGACAGCGGCTCCCAGGCTGTAGCAGCCAGCTCTCACCTGCAGCGCCCGAGCGTTTCGTAAGCACGGGCTGATGACAAAGCACACCGGGCAGCACCCAGCTGTGCTCCAGCCTGAGTGACACCATCCGCAAGAACGGGGAAACGAGTGCTGATGGCGGATTCAAAAGAAATCGTTTGGGAATTCTTGGGGGAGCGCAGCCCCAACGTGGAGGCGATCCCCGCAACCGGCACTGACCCAGAACGCGCTGACAATGCCCAGGGACGCGGGGCCGCCCCCCGTGAAGGGCTGCAGGGCGGCCCGTTCTGACCCCACGCCCGGGGCCGCAGACCCGGCCCGGGCCGCGCCGCTCGCTGCCATCTTGGCGGGCGCCGAGGTGACCGGGACAGCCGCCCCGGCGCCGCCGAGCTCCGCTCCGGGCGAGGGGAGCCCGGCGGCAGCCTCCTTCCTCCGCCGGGAGAGCCCTCGGCTTTCATCACCGCGGCATTTTTTCCGACTGAGCTGTGAGGCCGCTCCACCCGGCCCCGATTGTGCAACGGCGCAGCTCGGCGCGCCGCTTCCGCCGGGAGCGGGGCGGCGGGGGCCGAGCTCGGCGCGGCGGCCCCGGGGAGCGCGGGCGGTGCGATCCCGGAAAGGCCCGGGCCCGCGGCGCCGCCGCCATCTTAC
>WBMW01003654.1:440510-452087 GCA_013396635.1 Penelope pileata | reverse complement strand
GCCGAGGGGGCGCCCGAGCGGAGCGCGGAGCCCTGCCCAGCGCCAGAGCCCTGCGCCTGCCTGCCGGGAGCGCCCCGCCCGCCGCTCCGTCACCGCCGCGAGGAGGAGGAGGAGGAGACAAGGGGAGCCCGCGAGGCGCCGCCCGCCCGACACTGACGGGAGAGGGCAGCAGCGCCGCCGCCGCCGTTGGCCGGGCCCAGACCTGTGAGGGGCGGGGCCGGCGTCAGTCAGGCTCCGCCCCATGGGCGGGGCGAAGGAACGCACGGGAGAGGCGGGAAGGGGCGGGAAAGCGGCGCCGTGGTCCCACCCCGTGGGGGAGGGGGAACCTCGCGAAGAGGGGTCGCCGCGCCGGCGCGGCTGGAGGGGAGGGTCGGCCCCGGGGCAGCCCGTGGGCCCTCGGCTCGGCAGAGCCGCTGCGGCGCCGCTCTGCCCCGGCGTGGCCGCGCGCGCACAAAATGGCGGCGGCCGGGCCTACATGGGCGCTGACGCGGCAGGGCGGGATTCCTCCGCGCGGCCGCCGCCCGCGTCTGTGACGCTTCAGAGCGCCCCGTGCTCTGTGCCCCGGGACGGCTGCGGGCACGAGTGCTGCCGGGCGCGCTGCCGCGCCAGTGCGCGTCACGCAGCGCGGGCGTGAGGGCGGGGGGCTGTACGGAGCGCCCCGGGGAATCGGGAGGGCGCCCTACGGCCCCGGGACAAAGGGCGGAGCCGGGAGCGGCCGGAGCCCGCCCAAGGTCCGAGCAGACACTGCCGGCTGCCTTCTGCGGCAGGGAGGGAGCGGTGCCGCCAACGGAATGGCGTGGGCTGTCCAGGGACCCTGGCTGAAGTCACTGCGCTCAACCGCCTCTGCGTTCCGTACAGGGCCTTCGCTGCGCTCCCGTTAGGTTTCCTGCTGCCCAGGACGCTATTTGTCACTGGTCTGGGGGAGGCAGCGTATTCAGAAAACCCGAGTGTGTGAGAACCTTCGTGCTGTGAAGCGTGAGAACAGCCAGCAGCGAGCTAGGGGAGCGGCAGCAGACAGTTAGTTATGGATTTATTTACTCTCTTCATTTTAGCAGCACTGACACAGGCATTTAGCGTTCCTACTGCATGCAGACTGTAGAGAAAGCAGCCCCCGTGCCCGTACAGTTCAGCTGCTGCCTGCAGTCACCTTGTCCTTTCATGGCAACCTCTTCATCTGCTGCTTATTGCTTTAATTGCGCTGTCAGCATCTTCAGGAAATGCAGCCCCAACTGTTTGATCAGTGTTCTTAGCACCTTAATCAGGAATATTGTTGCAAAATACCTCGCTGCTCCATGCCTAATTTGGATCAGGGATGTCATTAAGCTCCTCCAACTCCCCAGGACCTCTTTCTTTCTGTCACAGACCTTTCCTCTGCCTTTTATATTGCTTACAGCTCCTGAACTTTTCCTTTATTGTTTGTCATCCCAGAAGCTTTAGGTATTTAGTAATATTTCAGTTCTACTTTTTTAATTATTACTTGAGGTTAATGACCTCTAATATGTCTCTATATTATAAAGACTTTTGATCTGGCTTGTGAATAGCATTTTACTGTATAAAAAAAGGAATAAAGAACTGCACAAACATCCTATTGGGAGTGTGGAATCTTCTCTGCTAATTTAAGACAACAGGTATTGTTAATTTGGTCAATCAAGTTTTGTTTCCATGCATTTCAGCAGCTACATGTCAAAATCAGAATCTCCCTCAGGGTTTAGCATCATCCCTGTTTATAGTCATTGCTCAGAAATAGGTTTGCATATAATGCTTTACAATATCTCTTTAGAGAAATACTTTATTGTGCTCAAAAAACAAAAAAAAAATCAACTTAAATATTTACCTTTAAATACAATGGAGAAAAAGAACTAGAGATAATTACTTGTTTGGGTATGAAAAATGAAAAGCACAGTCACAGTGCAGTGGCCACTTTGGCAAGTCACAGCACACGCTCTGGCCTGGAGAACAACATCTCATTTTTCTCAGACTCTAAGGTAGAAATCATGTATTTTCCCTTTAGCTTTGGAAATGACTAAAAAACAGACTTTTTACTTCAGTAGGAATACTCGTGCAGGTAGGGCCTTGTAACCTTGATACACTGATGTGCCGTACACACAACGAGTTTCTCACCTTCACCATCTGCAGTAGAGACAGCTCCTGTGAGGAACACAAAGTGCAAGAGGCACAGAGGATGGTTGCTGAGTACAGACGGGTGTGGCAACCCAGTGTGGAACTACCCGGTCTATTTGAGTCGGCCTCATTTTAATTTGATTTTTGAAGCTAATTCTCAGAAGTGGCTGAATAGACGTATTACCATGCCTAATCCTTATACGCCAGTGAAGTCGGGTTAGATTTTCAAAGGTTTATTATGCAGAATAGCTCAGTAGATGTGGCATGGTAATAAACAGTTTGCAGAAAGTACCGAGAACAGGCTAGCTGGCTGAGTCCTCTCCCCGAACTGTTTGTTTGCTCTTTCAGTGTGGCACTGCAGAGCCCTGTGCAGCCATGTGGTCAGTAACCCCCGAAGGCTGGTTTTGCCAGTCCGCTTCAGCTGCTTTGCGATGGTCCAGCGGTGCAAGCATGAATGGAGATTGCCTTGATACAGCACTTCTCTCAGCACAGGGGGGACTCAAGGGAAAAGCAGCCCAGACTTACTTTAGAGCTTAGTGTAGCTTGCTTGCACACCACATTTTCGCTTCTCCTTGCTTGAGACCAGTCATTTTTACGCTTTCAGCATACTGCTCTACCTGTCTTCCAAACAGGTGGAGCAACCGAGCACCCAGACACCTAGCAGCATTCCATGTACACCACTTTGTATATCCAAGAGGAAAGGGGTCTTCCTTTTCAGGAAAAAAAATTGCTTCGACAAAAGCAGGACACCCTTCTTATTAGTCCGCCTGGCAGATCATTATTAGTTCCTGTTTGGAGGAAACAAAACACAACAGCTTCTGCTGCTGGAAAACACAACACTGAGTAGATGAAAACAACAACAGCTTCTCCCTGTCTGCACGTACTACCAGGCCTCAATTTTCTCTTCAGCATCCTGTCCAACTTGTTTTTCCCTTAATTATCATAAACTAAGCTTGCAGTCAGGTCTCTCTTTAATCTGAGCAAAACTCACCTTACTGGGGACCCATTTGATTCAGTGGAGACCATGAGGAATAAGATCACAGAGGAAAGCTGATAAAAGAAGATTGTTTGATTGCTTAGTTTTCATGCGACAAGTAAAAAAGGCTGAGCTTGCCAACTCAAATGCCACTACGTGACAGTGGAAGAAAAACAGCTTTGGGATGCCACTGAGTGCCATCTGATCCTTGTTTTAAATACCAAAGACCAGCAGCCCTTCCTGCCTAGCTGGGGGCTTCTCCTCTCCACGAAGGGCACACCTACTGCCTTCACGTGCACGCTCAGCTCCCTGGCTACCTCTGGGACCATCTCTTCTCTTTCTGTTGGGAAGAAAGTACAGCAAAACGCTTTCACATTTGGAGTCCAGCTCAAGGTCAGTGGAGGAATATAAGATAAAAGGCTGTATTTTATTTCAGCTTGGCAACTCTTCATCAACCATTGCTTTTCAACAACTTCTTTGACATCCCCACGGAAACAATTTCCAAGCTATTCCACATGTTTCCTTTGTATAGTAGTGCTTTCTATCTCACTGCTAGGTCGCGGGGCAGAACATTGTTTTAAGCTTTTGCTGGTATGTGCATGGAGTTGTAAGATCTAACATTTAAGTCCACATCCAAGTCCCAGTGAAAATCTTGAGTGTGTTGTTGAATAATGGCGTGCTAAGGTTTCATAGCTTGCACGTCATGTGGGATTCAGAAGAACTTAAAACACTTCAGTAACTTACACCAAGAAATCAGCAGAGTAAAATTATCTGCAGAATCTTTTAGCTGTCAGGATTTTCCTTAGCACTTCATTGATTAGTACTTTTTTAGTGTTGTAGTGATAACAGTTTTTTTCAGGTGAAGGTCTTTCTGTTCTTTTGAAATCCTTAGAAAAAAATAAGAGCTACTTTACAAGAAGAACGTTTTGACAACATAAAGTTCATTATGTTCTTTGCAGAGACCTAAACAACTGAATGTCTGAAAATTGCTACTGGATATTTATTAGTATTCATAGAGAGTATTCTTTTATTTTTTTTTTTCAAACTACCATTTGAACTAAGTGAAAGATACTCCTTTCAAGTCAGCAGCAACTTGTGTCAACAACAGTCTTCCGTCAACAAGAATGTTTATTTTTTGTGCTGATTCAGCCCTATGGATATTGGAGCATGAAACCTCAGAGATGAGCATATGCATGGTGTGATTAGAATGATGATTTTGGAAAAAAGATAAGTTTTGTTGCCATGCTGTTACTACCTACGTTAGCTTTCTTCTTTTGTGTGAATTATTTACATTTATGAACAAGCACAGATTATCTGTGGTGAAACAGCATCTTAAAGGAGGGCTGTGAAGGGCTGAGAGGTTAGGCACAGTTGCTAAAATGAGCTGAACTGAGCAGGTGAAACACCTCTCTGGAGCAAATCAGAGCTCTATCACTTTCAGAAGGATGAGTTACATCAGCTCAAAAGGTGTTCAGTGGTGACGCGCTTTACACCATGCCTTTGGAGTTCGTTGTTTTGCCTCATTACGCCTGGTTTTCAACCCTTCAGGCTGCCTTCAGACTGCATGTTAAGGCTGTCGGAGTTAACACCACTACCAGAACTGACCACGCTCTTGCAGCACTACTTAACTTGACCTATTGTGTTTACTGAAGGAGACATCTGAGGACTTTCTGCAGCACTTAAGATATGTCTGTTTTTTGTCATTTTGAGGTAACTGATTGCTAGTCAGATTCAAACCGTTCTAACTCGGTTGCTCCTCCTAATGCTTCTTCCAGGATGTAAATGTAGTAAGCAAAACACAATCTTTCAGGAGTGTTTGGGTTCAACAAATGGTTTGAACAATTCACCTACTACAAGGTAAATTCAAGGTCCAGATAAGATGTTCAGGATTCAAGTTTGTTATTCAGACAGGCCAGGTAACACATTTCATGGGCTCCTTAGTAAGGCTGGTCAGGCTTCACAACATGCTGGGTTGGTTGATTTGAAGTGTAGGCTTCAGTCATCTGGCTTGCTACATCCTAAGTTCATTGCTTGATTAGTTACAGGAAATTAGTTAGCCTGTACTAATCAGGACACTGATGGTGTACTTTGTACTGAAGTATAAAAAGCCCTTCATCTTAGCTGGGATGGGACATTCCCCAGAGGGAGCAGCCAGCGGTTCCTGAAGAGCTGGGGCAGGGATCCTGTCTGAGTTAGGGTGTGCAGGAACCTCCTGCCAGGACTCCAGCAAGCTGCCTGCCTGAGCCGTCCCCCTTCTTCAGAGGCAACAGCTTGCATATTTCTTGCTAATAAAATATTACACGTCAGCAGAGGTAGCGGATTGACTTTCTGTCCTCAGTTAGAAACTCTTCTCCTTGTAGAAAATGCTCAACTTTTTTTTTTTCATTGTTTTATACAAAATAATGCTATGTTTCCCTGGCAAAATTACATAGCCTTGTACATTGTGATGCTTTAAGTGTTTGATGCCTTGGACAAAATTTACAAATAAATAAAAGCACAAAAATTTACAAACAAAAGACAAAATTTACAATGATTTAAGTAAAGAAGAAAGTCCATAAAAGCACTTTGGTGTTTGTTGTTTTATTTGTCTTTGAAGTGTCAGGGGTATGTGTGTACTTAGACAATGGATTGAACCAGCCAAGTATTGTGTTACTGTGGCATATTTCACTTTTTTGTCCTTTTGAGCAATCTCATCTTTAAAGATTTGGCTGATCTTTTCCAGTGTTTGGTATGTCCCAATTAAATGTCCAAGAGCTTGCTCAGACCTCTAATCCCCAGGTAATTACAGCCAACTGTAGCTCCTGGAAGGAAGGAATATTATTCTAGTTCGCTGTCACATTGTAATTTGGGAAGTACTGCTGGTGACTGTACATCACCAGTACTGAAATCAGCCAGCTGTTAGGCTATTCACCCTTATGAGTCACAGAGTTCTGTGACTCTATGATTCTGTTACGGGGATGGATCAGGGCAGTATTTCTGAGTGAGTGGGTTGTGACACACACAGCAGTCATGAAACACGGTCAGACGGTGACACGGTGATGAAAATTCTGCACAATATAAAGCAAAGGCAACCCAGCTTCTCCACTCCTGAGGACTTATTTTTCAAGGTCAAGCATGCTTTTCAGCCTCTCAGGAAACACTCCGTACTTTGTCACTTTTACAACCAATATGTCCGTTCCTTTTCATAAAGACAATGAGGGCTGCAACTTCTTCTTTTTATCTTTTTTTTTTTCCCCACACTGAATAATGGCACTTCATCTGGAAAAAAGAAGACACTTCTCTGAAAAATACTGGTTTAAAGACTTGGTAGTGGAATCTAGAGGTACTCACTTGCCCGGTCATAGCAATTTAAATCAAAGGTACTTGGGAAAGAGATGATTTGTTCGTCCTTCCTGGATATTTGGAGGCCCGTGTTAATGACTTTATGGCCTCCGCTCAGTTCCCATATTAGGAGAACAAACACTGCTCTAATTAGGCAGAGGGGAGCTGGGTTTGCTGAGACTGCGCTCACCCTTACGCTGTTGAGGGTGTTTGACAGTATCACACCGTACCAGGCAGGCAGCCTGAGGGGCTGTGCGCAGCACCTCTTCCTACTGTACCCACTTCCTGAATAATTAGAACCTTTCTGTCCCCTAAGCCATCAAAATAACATTTTGTTCAGGCATCAAACTCGCATAAAAGTGTAAAAAAATGAAGAAAAGTAATTTAATTCTTCCTGGGCAAGTAGTTTAAAACATTCTCAAGCATTTTAATAAACTGTCTGTAGACACTTAAGAACAACTTTCAGTAAAAGACTTTCTGCTCTGAAAAGAAGGGGCACTAGATCTTTTCCTGTGTTCCAAGGGCACTCTCCTAGCATTTTGATCAAGATGAACACCTCTCAACTACTGCGTATTTCTTTTTTCATTTTGCCTTTAATTTTTCCTTCCATATTCATTAGGCTTCTATTTCCCGTGGAGTAACTAAGCCTTGTAAACTTTGAGATGGCACGGCTGTAGCTTACATTTTGCATTGGCTGCTTTCACCACTGATTGGAAGGGAGAAATAAAGTGATTTTTGAAAAGCACGTGTGCTTCACCAACGTTACAGCTCCCTGTACAGGGGTCAAGTGCAGGATTTGTACAGAATTCTGACAGTATTTTGAAGAGCAAGTGAAGTAATTTAAAATCTTTGAGGAAATAGCCAGCTCCTTGGCTCTGGAAGTGCACTGTGCAGTAGCTTAGCTGGAGGCAGCCCAGACGAGGGGAGCAGGCTCAGGAATCCCACAGCAGTAGTGACACAGCAGCCAGAGGAGGAATGACACCCTGCTGTTTTCCTGCGGTGTCAGTGGGAGCCGTGACACAGGAAGAAGTTAGAGCAGAGTGCGGTCGTGCTGCGGAGAGCATGCTCTCTGTCCACAGCAGGGAGGCTGGGAGCTGTTCTGTGCTATAATTAGTGGCTGCCAGCAAATGCCCGTTGCATCACAGGAATTAGTCTGTGGCATGCTCACCTTTGCCTCCCCAAATGAAGGAAGTACCTCTCAGTGTCAGCTATTACACCAAGGGAGTAATGTGCTCAGGGAACAAACGCACCCTTAGCTGTCTGGGCAAGGGCACGCAGTCTTCACTGACAGCAAAGGTCAGCCCAGTTTCAGAGGGAATAGTGAGTGCTTGGTTCCCTGCCGAGAACACACGGATGCACAGCACTTCTTTTCCTTGGAATTCGCACGATAAGCCAGCAGGTTGTGTTTTTGATAGGATAGCGGTGTTGCTCCACATCTGCCCACTTAGCAGCCTGCACTTCGCAAATGATGCCAGCTTTGTCCTCTGTAGGTCCTTCAGTGTAGGGGAGGAGGTCTCTGTTTCATCACTGCAGCTTCCTCCCAGGGGACAGCCTGGGGATTTCGTAGCCTGGGTCATGGCAACAAGGCAGGCAGAATCTGCCAGCAGTCAGCAAGGTGTCTGGTCTTTTTTGAACATGTCAGTGAGTCCTAAGAATGCTTAGTCTGATTGGAGTAAAATTTGTGAATTAGCATCTCCCTGGAAGCCAATAAGTTCCGAACCTGTGCACATCTTTATGGGACAGGGATCAGTCTGGATCATGGGAGCAGTTACCTGTCCAATCAGCTAACTAGTGAGGGTGGAAAGAATGCATCAAAGTTTAAAGCTCATGGCAATATTATATTTACCGTGTACTTTGTTGTGCATCACTGGTACTCCCTGACTGATGCTACCTGCAGCAGTGTCACATCACGCAGTGTCAGGGACTTCCAGTGCTTTACACAGAGGCAGCAGGAGTCAGCAGCTGAGCAGAACCATTTGGATATTCATCGTTTCATCGGGCATTGTTTTTGCAAATATTCTAGTGACTGTGGAAACCACTGCTTCAGACCAATGCTAACCATTGCATAAAAAGACAGTCCAGGCTGGGAAAAAACTAACAATGTAAATAGAGAGTAACTGTACTCAATTAGGGATAGCCAGGAAATAACATTGCAGGCACCTACTCGTTCTTGGGCTGGAGTTTTCTTCAGCTGTGGTTCATACCCCAGCCCATGACTTACGGGCAGCGTTTCCCCAAGATATTCCCCACAACAGTAGTCAGAAGTAGAAATTAAAATGTTAACCCTGTGGCTAGGAGATCCAAGAATGGTTATTTCTTAGGAACAACTAAATGTAGGCTCTGCCACTCTGTTCTCTCTTGCACAAAGCTGCTCTGCTGGCATTTGATCCAGTTTTTAGAAATCTTGCTGTTTGTCTTTTTTCATTCCTGTTTTCATTCTTTTCACAAATTAGTACACTACAAGCCATGACAATGAGTGGCATTCTGAGCCACAAGGAATGCTACAGCACAACAATAACACATGCTACAGAAGGACACTGCAGCTACTCAGGCAATTACAATAGCATCTGCTTTCAAAACATAATAGTTACGTTGTCAAATTCTTACACATCAGCTAGATTATAAAATAATTTAGCAGTAATTTCACAATGTGATAATAATGCAATCACAAAATGCCCCCACTGATTTCTTTTCTAAACGTGATTTATTTTCTTAACCCATTTTCTGTCAAACACAATGCACACCACAGAGTTCAAGAAACACCAGCAGCAGCCACTTCAGGTGCCAGTCCTCAGAGCCAAGTGGAAGCGTGACATCCTCAGCTTTCTTCTAACAGCAATGTAAAAATAAGAAATGAAAAGCTAACTTGCCTGCAACACAATGACAGCTTGGTTCCAGTGTTCATCAACAGAAGACGAGAAAGTCACCTTATACAGATGGTCTTATGGATTATGGTTTTAAAGCCAATCTCCTTACTTTTTGAGACTGATGTTTTAATACTTCGGTGTTGGCAGTGCTGCCTCCTGCATGAAATGAATCACAGCTCCTAGGGCCGTTCTGGGGTGTAACAATTTTGCTTACTTTTGGGGAAGTGGAAGAGTAAGAGTACATCTTTGTGTACAGCAGGAACAGCAACTCATTAAACCCCCCTGTGAAATGATGCAAGCACTAAGGGAGAGGTCTAGCTTCCTCCTTGAGACAGACATGCATCTGCTGATCCCAGAACCCAGCCGGATGGTGACCGACTACTTTTAGTTGAGGACAGTAGTTCTGCCTGCGGCAGAGATTGTTCTAGGCAATCAGTATGGATGATGGCAATGCCAGTTCCAAGAAGATGGTTTTAACAACATGAGACATCCTGTTGGTAGAAAAGCTCGTGAACATGAGAGAGCGCTGAGCAAATTGCTGTGCTACATAGGCTTGTTTTAGGGGTGGAAGGACTGTGTGTCTGCTACCTCACAATCTTTCATCTTTTATCCTTACTGGCAGGTACTCAGTAAAATAAACATATAAATATCATCTATAAATGTTCTTTTTTTTTGCAAATCTTAATGTGTGCTACACAGAGCAGTATGATCTCATTTTGCAGCTGCATTGAAGGCACAGGAACATTAAGCAACTTAAAAAGTGTGGCAGAGGAGGCACACAAGCAGCTTCGTACCACCTGTGTTCAGTCAGCTGGCCCAGCTTTTGGGTGCTGAAGGCAACTGTTACTTCTGCTGTGAGCTGGACCAATGCAGCTTTGTTTTAGTAACACTGAACTTATCCGAATAAACTACCAAACCCGATCTGCGTCTCCACCATGAACTTTTCTACCATTCTATTAAAGCATGCATAGTGAAGTGAATTGGGCTGGTGCTCTTTTGGGCCGCGTTTTGGGAATTCCTTGTAAAAGCCCTGAGCTAGCACCCATTACGCAGATCTCATCATGTGGGCTCCGTGCTGCACCTTATCTGTAGTGTACTCACTGGCTGAAAAATCCTGGTGCTGGAGGATACCTGCTGCTGAAAGCAAGGATCACATTTCAGTATTGGTGACTGAGGTTCTGTTCAAGTATCTGCGCTGAGGCTTTTTGTGCTGTTATTTTTATGGCAGCTGCTCCTATATATCCTACCCAACACCAGAGTTTCAGTGGCCAAGTTCAGTATAAAACACGTAGGCAGAGGCAACATCTGCTTTAGAAGTTCACACAGCATAGCTCCATATGCAAGAAGCGGTCCCTCCCTCCCTTCCTTCCAAAACACTCGGAGACCTTCCAGATACTCAGCAGCACTGGGACGTGAGGCATAAAGCAACGTGGACATGTCAGCACAGGTTGGAAAGGGTATTGGTAAAATCCTACAGGAGCAGGCTACCTGTGGAATAGGAGCATCCCCGTGGGGAGTTCCGTGCCTGTAACAGAAGGCAGATACAAGGTGCCACAGCCGCCTGGTGTACCTCCTGCTGTGATCTGATCTGAAGTTCTTACCCTGTAACGTGGTCCCTAAAGGTGGACAGCTGTGTAAAACCCCATTTGTCTCAAGCTTGGCTCCCAGAACGTACAGCTCTCTGCCTCGGTACTTTGTGATGGTTTTACTGCTGGCTGAACAGAACGAGTGCTCTTGGACTCGGGTGAACGTGGGTGTCCGGGCCCGGCAGGGCCGCATGAACACGCTCCCCACCGTGCGAGGCCATGCTTGGTGCCCAGGTGACCCATCTCCCTCACACACAGTTGGGAACCGTCGGATAACCCTCAGATAACCCTCAGATAACTGCACCCTCTGCGTGCCTACAGCCAGGCTCCAGGCGAAGGGCCCCTCCCTGTACCACCCAGCCCCTGCACTCGCTCACGCTGCTCCGCCTCGGAACAGTTACGGCATCACATGGAAAACAGCACCTCTGTGAAGGAAACTTTTTCATCTTTTCCTTCAGTATTTCCAGGAGAGTGGACATGGCACGCAGCTGTGACGGAGCAGGGTGAGAGCAGCCAGTATACAACCGCACATCGCAGCACACGTTACCGAGCCCGGCTTCCCCTCCCCGCTCCCTACCTTACGCCTTCCACGGAGACGCGCCCGCACCGCTGCCCCTCAGCGCTGCCCCTCAGCACCGCCCCGCCCGCGTCCACCACCCGTTGGCTGCAGCGCCCCCTCGCGGTGCTCTCAGGGCGCGCCCGGCCG
>WBMW01003654.1:325616-440144 GCA_013396635.1 Penelope pileata | reverse complement strand
TCCGGCTGCCGCGGGAGGAGGGGTACCCGCCCGGCGCTGGGAGCGCGGCGCGGCCCGGGGCGGGGCGGGACTGCACAGCGCGGGGCTGAGCTCGGCCCTGCCCGTCCCCTGCTGCACGGCTGCGGGCGGCATCCGCGCGGCAGGGCTGGAGGGAGCCCTTCCCGTGCCCGTCCGCTGCTCGCAGTGGCCCTGTGAGGAGGCTGCGCGCTGCCCAGCGCTCGAGGCTGAGCCCGGGCCCGGCGTGGGGAGGCAGAGCCTCCCGCAGCGAGGTGGGGTCGGTGGCAGGAGCGAGAGGAATGCTCTCACGGAAGCTCTCTGGAAATAGGAAAGGTCTTCCAAGCGTGAGATCAAACCCGTGTGTTCCTGCAGCGCCGAGCTGCGTGCCTCGGGGGTGCTGGAAAATGGGCTCCCTGGAAAGCAGGGTCGGGGACGTACAGCGCAGGAACGCTCCTTGGAGGCTTAAAAGTCCCATCACCTTCCTCAGGACAGGGAAACCTGCTGTTAACGAGCTGTTCTTCTGTCCCCACAACTACTCTCATCAGCTTTATTGATCCAAAGAGAAGCTCGGCTGCTCTAAACGTGGAGGAGAGGGATGCAGCGAGGCAGGGAGCGCAGCAGCTCCCCATACCCCAGCACGTGATGCTTTCCTACTTAAGTCATTGCCTTTTAACCACAGCATCTACCTACGATTGCTTAAGCGTAATAATACTTGAGCTTAATCTCGTCTTGATTCAATTCTCCAGACACACATTTCTGTAACAAGATTATTGTGCAGTCTCTGTGTTTGTTCATGCTATGCAGTAGAAACAGGACTTAATTCTAAAAACCTCTGGCCAGAACTTTTCTTTTTTAGTAGAACTAGTTTGCTGTTATGCTTTTCACTCTGTTGGCAGGTGCTTCCTGGGAGGGAGGGGAAGACGCAAACAACTGACTCCTTAAGTGGAGACCAAACAGGTGAAATGTCAGCCCCAAAAATATTAACGGTAAAAGAAGGAAGAGCACGAGAAATGGCTGAGAGACCTGGTTGGAATTCAGTGGGCATACCTGGAAAAAACACATGACCTCTAATTCTTTTGATTTCTTTGACTGGTGCTGTGTTTCCCACTCTGAGAAGTGGGAACAGAGGATAATTCAGGAGACATAGCTGTAGAGACAATGTTTTGACACCATTTTTCAGCAATCAGACTAGCATCTGCTGTCCTGCTTAGATATCTTCCTCTAAGGCAGAAATGAATGAAAATGGGGTGGAAGAAGAGTGAAATTTTACAAAGGTGCTATGCATAGGGCAAATGCAACGTGATGAGGGTTTTTGACAGGAGTTCTGTACTTCACCCAGAGCTGCTATCAGTCTCAAGCTTTGTCTAAGAAACCTTGCTTCCTTGCTTCCACAAACATCCCCTCTTTTGTAGTGGTGTTGGTCTGCCCCACCCTAAAGTCATAAGCCTCTAAGAGCAGGGGATTGCCCATTCTGGGAGTTACTTTGCAGCGGTGACTTTGGATAACAGGTCGGTGGTAGCACTGACCACACTGTAAATGGTCGTATATGACACTGTTCTATAGTAACTTCCCATTTAATAATACAGAGATACGGCTTCTGCCTTTAAAATTCAAGTTTCCAGGACAGATGAATGAATACAGTGCAGTAATATGAATTTAAAACTGGAAGGAAAATGTTAATTGTAGATGCTGTTTTCAACTAAATTTACGTTAATGAAAGACTATTAGTAGTCTAGATTAAAACTTAGTGTTCATTACTAATACTACAAATTATGGGGGATCATGTTCTTTAGCAAATAATATATCAAACATGTCAAGCATTTTCCTTTGCTTCTTTTTGGAACATGAGAAGTAGTATTGCTCTTAAAACATTCAGAATGTGTTACTCTTTGTCCTTTGGTGGCATCTGCTGAACTTAGTCAAGGGCCTGCACTACAAAGCACCGGAATTGACTGTGTTCACAAAGGCAGGGCAGAACCCGAATTGGAAACAGTGCAGTGGTTTGCTTGTTAGTGCTTTTATTGCTTCTGTAAACCTTTGCTAGCTTCCAGGCAGGTGCAGCTTCAGTTCGTGCAGTGCATCAGCTGTAGAAGCAGCAGACCAAAAGTGTAGGGAAGAGCCTTTCCTGTAGGATATCATTATAGAGCACTGATGATGAACCTTGAGACACCTGTTATGTTGTGACTTCTCCAGACCATAATGGAAAACTGCTTGCTTGGAGAGAGGAAGACTCTTAAATATCCTGTGCAAAACTCCTGAGGGTAAAAGCAGTGAGGGGGAAGGGAAAGAATGTGTTTGACCTTGGGCTTGAAAGCGGATATCTGAATTATTGCTCTGCTCAGAAGCCTCTTGCAGTTTCTTGTCATAGCTTCATTTTGACTGGGAGCTAATACTACTTAAAATCTTGGCTTGCTGTTGTTACCTCCAAAAACTGCTTTTTCCACATAAATTAGCTAAAACAAGAAATGAGAGCTAACAAAGGAATAGCTGGTGAAACACATACAAGCAGTGACCAGTTCGACTCTCAGTGGCTGGCCGACCCCTTCCTCTGCCCTACTGTGTGTGTTTCTTGATTTTTAGACTTGTTACTGCTGGTCTAAAAGCTAAGACAACCTTTTCTTGAAAACATAACCCCGTGGCACGTAGCCTCAGCTCCTTGGAATTCTGTGGGCATTCCTGTTTCAGTGATATTGGTGATACTTTCCAGGGCTTATCTTTGGGGTTGGTCTCTGTCTAACACGAGTCAGATTTGAAGACTAACCTCTCATCTCCATTTCTGGCTCTACACGCTGCCTTTTCCCATTCAGCAGAACTGATAAATGGGCTCCAGAGTCAATGCAATTGCTGAATTCTGTCACCAGACAGAACAATATAAACAATTTTGTGAATTGCCTTAATCAGCATCAGAAAGCTTCAAAAACACAGAGCAGCTTGCAGTTGTAGGAAGATGCTGCATTAATCTGGGTGAAGGTTCTCCTGCTTTCCCACCCCTCCCAGTCCACAGGTCTGTGATTTTTTTTTTTTTATTATTATTATTATTTTTTACTTTGTAAGGGTTATCTATCTTGTCTCTCCTGCCTTAAAAGCATGGTCATGGTGGTTTTTCAATCAAAAAACATGAGCCTGTGGCAGTCTTGCAACAAAAGTCAGTCAGTTTACAATTAACATACGCATGGGTGTCACTGGGGGCTTTCCAGAGACATCTGGACTAGAAATATCCAAATAAGTCATTGGCTAGCGAGGACAAAACTCTCTATCAGCACTTAGCATGATACAAGTGCTAAATAATAACCGTGATAAATAATACCCTTGTACTTCCCATTTGTTTCTAGCTTCCTGTCTAAGAGGCTGCAGCTATCATGTTCCTCTTTCTCTTGGATGACCCCAAGTGGTTAAGAGCGTCCCATAGACATGGCTGGTGGTCCAGTGACTGGTCTGATTTCCATGTCATATTAGGGAGTTCTGACTGTACTGAGATGCCACTTGCTGTTTGGTTGCTGGTTAATAACATTTAGTTCTGATGCCAGACTGCTCCTTTTTGTGTGTCAATCCAGTTGTATTTGTTACACACTTGGTAAGCATCTTGCTTCTGTTTATGGTACAGCTACTGGAATTCCTATTCTGTCTTGCAGTTCAGAGTAGCTTTGTAGAGATCCAGCTCTTTGCCAACCATCAAGTTAAATATTCAGTTCGAAAAATTTCTGCAGTACCAAAGCTTCTTCTGTCTTTTCTAAAGCATGTTTTAGGTCAGTGCTTCATGTAAAGTCACAGAGTGCCTTCAGGTTACTGTGGATGGGGTGTTCTGGAACAGGGCATCTCAGCTGGCAGTACTCATGATGCCATTTTTTCTGCATGGGCGACAAGGCTGGAATATGGCTTGGTTTGTATTGTTTGTCTAGTGTTATCATTTTCTTCTTGGCTTCAAAGTCCTAACACAGTCACCACCATCTCATGAAGGTTTTTGAGATGTTAAGTCTCTTCTCGTAATTCAAAGAGTAAGTAAGTCTTTGTAAGTCACACTGTTAAGTCAGTGAGCCAGCAGATTGTGAAATGGGGATTGCATTGGTTTGGTTGGGTGTGGTACAAGGTCAGGGTCAGTGCCTGGTTAGCTGTCTCTACAGATCTCTTTTCTCAAGACAGTCTGTGAGAGGTTTGCCTTAATGGCTCCTGTCATTATTCTGTGCTTTCAGGCAGTGGACAGGGAAAGGTACTGTGAGAACAAAATATTCAGCTTTTGGTGGGACTGTGCAGCCTGTTGTAGTCCAGAACCGAATCTTCATCTACTCAGGTGATTTTGATTTTTGATGAGAATGATCACCACATGAAGTAGCTTTATCTTTAATCCAGTCAGTTTTTATTTAGGGCCCATAAAATGTTGGAACTGAGAGAGGAACTACAGAGACCAGTCTATTGTGGTTACTCCTAGGAAATCCTGTCAAAAACTGTTGTGCATAAGAACCACAGCAAATTCATGTGTGGAAAGACTGTGCTGAAAGCTTCTGCAGTGCCATTATTATTCATACAGTTGTGGTGCGTTCCCAGATAAGTGCAGTAAGCATGGTTTTCACTTCAAGGGCTATAGAAAGCTCAAAGAACATAAAACTGTTCCCACAAAGTGTTTTCATTACATGGTCTACTTCCAGAACCTTCAAGTTACTAAGAGAGCACCACTGCATTCTAACTGGAAAGGTATTAGCATGAGCATTTGCTTTATTATTACAAATAAAATTCAGCCTCACAGAATAGTATGACTTCTGAGAGCTCGCAGTCTACCTAGCATCCTCAGCTTTGTGCTGTTGTATTTCTTCTCGTGCGCATCTTAATCTTGAAAAACAAACCACAAAAAATCTTTTTGCTGTGTTCTGATTTGAAATCATTTAAAAGAGGAACTTGATTACAGTGTCTGCTCTTACAAAGTGCTTGTGCAGCTATTTGTGCTCCAGCTCATTCAAGTTGTTTTTCAATTTTAAATATTTTTGCACACTCTTCCATTTCTTTGACTCTACGGATTAAATGTGTTCTTCAGAAATTTAGAAGAATGTTCTCCTTATTGCTACATACATACTTAAGTTACACTGGAGTGTTGTCACAGCTTGATTTGTTGCAAAAGTTTATCCACCTTTTAAAGTGCATCATCTGCCAGGAGGTGACATTTTCTTCCAAAGTTCAGTAAATCTTTTTCAAACTAGTATGTCTAGATTTATAATGATGCAGCAAGGCAGCTACGTCTGCAGAGGATACTCGAACCTCTTACCTGTACTTAGAAGTTTCTCAGCATGGTAAAAAGCAATTCTCTGTGGCTTGACTTACCAAAAGGTCCCTACCCCATCAGTCCATCTCTGGACTCTTTCCTTCTCCGTGTGCATTGTAGAAACTGGTTGCAGATCCCTTAGCAGACAGAGCTCTGAAAAATAAAGCATCAAAAAATTGGTGAAGGTTTGCTAGTGCTTATTTCATAGTGTGTAGCATAACTGCCAAAGGTCTCTAAACAAAACTTGGAACAAATCAAGTGAGGAAAACGTAAGATAAAATTTTGAAATAAGCCATTAAAAACTGAATTATAAAACGTATTGCATAGTTCTTCATGTACAGAATGCAATATACTGGCACTGAATTTTTTTTTAAGAAGTTTGCCTAGTCCATGCTGCTGGTTTACCTCAGGTTAGCAGAGCCCCTGTAACATTGGAGTTCCTCAGTTTGGTGCGTCTTTTACTTGTTTTAAATTTACTTTCTTCCACTCAGTCATTGTGTAGAGTGTTAAAACTAAACTTCAGATGGAATTCCCACAGTTCAGTTTGTTCCTTAACTACAGTAAAATCCAGATTTTAATCTGGGGCTTCTTCTGTTTGATGATTTACCCATGGAGTCTCACTTGCCTTTGGCCCTGCTGGCTGGGCAGCCCTGTTCCCTACCGGAAGCCTAAACCATTTGAGAACAGCTGATGCTGCACTAGGCTGAAGTGGTGTCAAGAACCAGTCTAAATTCCACCTGACTTTAGTTTCAGAATGGCTGCGGTTATTGCCTTTCCTGGGCGTGCTGGCCTTGCTTGGTTACCTCGCTGTTCGTCCGTTCCTCCCCAAGAAGAAGCAGCAAAAGGATAGTTTGATTAACCTCAAGATCCAGAAGGAGAATCCAAAAGTAGTGAACGAGATAAACATTGAAGATCTGTGTCTCACTAAAGCTTACTGCAGGTGTTGGCGTTCTAAGACGGTAAGATACTTTGTGCTGCTGTAGGATTAGAGGTTGGAACTCATGTATTTTTATCAATTTTCTGGTGGTGGAATGCAACAACTTGACGTGTTGCTATTCTCTGGGGGGTAGAACAGGCTCCTGGTTTCTGAGAATTGCACAGTTCTTTGCTGTAAACCAATCCATGTGCAGAGAGAAACTTGCAAAAAAGCACAGTAGGGTTTTCCTAGAAACACAGAGCGACCACCTGTGATTAGAGCAAGCCTTAAGATTTGAAAACGTTCTAACTAATTAGAAGATAAACTATTATGCAAAAACAATATTCAGAAAGTTGTTCGTTTTAGAATGAAAGTAAAATGGGACCTGTGTTTAGGGAGAGCATATCCCCACCTGGTCCAGAGCAGCTAATAGATGACTGCTTTAGATAGTCTGTGCCCCTGCATCAAACAGAGGCAGATGGGTATTTTTCATCTATTTTCTTGTGGCTGTCCTGACATCGTTCTGGTTTTGGCCTCTTTGGACTGAATGCTTTCTTCTTTTAACAAAAAATTGTGCCCTCAACCTAAAAAAACTCTTTGAAATACTTTCCCCTCAGAATAATCACTTCAGCGAAATATTTCAGTTTTGCTTAGAACAGTACTTTCTGGTTGTAAATGATTAAATCTATTAATTACTAGTTCCACTATACAGAAACCACTGGTGGCTGTGATTGCTGCATTGTTCAGAGTTCTTTGATGGAGAAGGCCTTGTCTATAACTTCATGTCTAAGAACAGCTATTTTAGAACGTTACAAACTTAGTTACCTGTTAGCTACCTGGATTTTTTGTTTGTTTGTTGATTTTGTTTTCAGTTAGTAACATGCCACAGGTCCGATAGGGGAAGGGAGTTTGACGCTGAAATGGGACGTAGGAGGAACTAGCAGCTTTGGTGAAATGTTCTTGGCGAAGGAAGAACTGTAAAAATCACTATGCAGTTGCTGTACAGAGATGTACTAATTTCTCATGTTTGTTTTCTTCCAGTTCCCTGTCTGTGATGGCTCTCATAACAAGCACAATGAATTAACAGGAGATAACGTAGGTCCACTAATACTCAAGAAGAAAGAAGTATAGTGAATGCTTAATCCACTAGATATGACTGATAACTCTTTTATACTGGTATAGTTGCAAGAAGCAGCATTTTATTGTGTGATTGGTATGATTTAGTCCAATGGTTGCTGTAGATTTATTTTTGGGATAGACTACATTTAGACAGTGCTACATCTGTCACTGTTTTGATACTTTATTCTGAGAAGAACTATGTCTGCTTTGTAAAACTGTAAAGTAACTGTTTCTGTAAATAAGTCGTTTATTTCAACAATAAAATGACTTCCTACAGTTTAAGCCCTTCCTGTATGAACACGCAGTAACGAAACTGTCACTATTTCCAAGTGAGCTGGTCAACCAGGATCATTATCCCTCTATTCTGGGCCCGTTTGTCATTTGTACTCTTGCAAGGAGAAAATCTGTTTCATTTAAAGTCCATGTGCACTGCAGATGCTACTTCTTGTAGCATGGACTTTCACGGGTGGAGTTGGCTAAATGACAGAATCAAGAACGTGAACAATGTTCTTGGCTTGTTACTGACTCAAGAAGATTATTAGGGCAAGTCAGAACTTCACTGTGGTATGGCTTAGCTTCAGATGCATGTAATTGCTGCTTATTCAGCTGCTAGACTCCACATTAATTCTTCTAAAATGCTTTATTCTTAAATGAAAGACTGTATCGGTCTATTTAAAAGTAGAATTTTAGATCCGTGTCCCAGTTTTAGACAATTGTCTGAAGGGAAGCTTTCAGCTGTTTCTTACCAAGCATTTCATGTGACCTGTTGTTAGGTAGGGGGCAAGCCCCAGAGCAGCACGCTATTGCCAAAGCTTATCACCCCAGTGCCAAAACAGAAAGAAGGGAGTCAGGAAGCAATTCTCACACAGTGGCTGTCAGAGCAGCAGAGGAACTAACACACATAATCCATGCATCTGTAACAGGTGTGGTTCTGGGTACCTAAAGCTCTTGCCTCACAACTAAATATGGCAGATGAGGATGTGACTGTGTGTTAAATGACCGCGTTTTACAAAGTGCGTACTAGAACTGGTACAATCTATCTTTGTTTAAGTGCTTCATGGGAACCTTATCTTAATGGATGAAAGCAATCCGTAAACACTATCGTATTGGGATATAACATTTATAAGAGAGGAAGATCCATAACATCACTGTCTTATGCCCCATTTTTACTTTAAGATGCTTTGTACTGAACACTAAGCTCAGTTGAAATAAAAAACCCTGTGTTTAGGTGATGCTTTCTGGCTATACAATCCACAGCCAGTTGCAGCAGTCAGTTATTATGTACAAGTCAGTATGCACTATGCACTTCCAGCTTTTATCAGGATACTGTTACATTCATACAGTTTGGTTTCCTCTTATGTACGTCAGTCCTGTCTTTTCTCTTCTCTTGCTCCACTTAGACAAATGCTGTTAGTGTAAGTGGTACAGCAGAAGTGATTTTGTTTCTCCCAAAAATCTCTAAAAAAACCTGTGAAGTTTAGTCTCTTGACTCCAACTCTAGCACAGTTTGATTATGTAACTATTTTTTTTTCCCTGCTAGAGAGACTGCTGCTAAACTATCTACAAATGTAGCTGCAAAACAAACAGTGCTTTTTGGTTTGTTTTTGCTTATGTCTCTAGGGGCCTAAAGCATATTTGGAGAATGGGGTCGCAATAACAGTGCTCACAGTTACTTTTTAGGAAGAACATTTTAGTAATTTCTACATGATAGTAAAAAGAGCCTAAGCAAGATAGATGACTATTTCCCTGCATTTCAAAATTTGTGAAGGAAATACTGTCTTACATGGCCTCAATTAAATGTGAAGTCAAGGAGACTCCCATCTTATGTCGTGTGGTTTTGGAGCAGGCCTTTGTTAGGTGCAAAGAGCCCTAACATGTGGATTGTGCATCCTTGTAGGTGAATTTTAATACTCATGCAGAAAATCAAGCGATGCCAAAAGCTGCCTGCAGAAGTAGAGCTATAAAACTGAAGTAAACAAAAGCTTAACAACACTGGCTGTAGTAGTTTGGTGTAGAAAATTCAAACTAAGAATTCTGCTGCTTTTGGTTATCAGAGTTTTGTTTCAGCCTACCTGCCAGCTGAAAATAGGTGTGTAATGCATTAACCTCACATCAGTGCTGAGAACGGCAGTAAAATGCATCCCAGGATGAAGGAGAAGGTATTGCCAACAGTTGCTGGAGCCATTCCAATCCTCTCTGGTTTCAGCAGTCCTTGGAAGTTAGGTGTCTGTACCAACAGCACTCACCAAGTAAATGAAGTTTTCTTGAACGGCTTAGTTCACAAAAACAAGTAGGTTTGGCTTATCTGAGCTTGTGCTGTTTGCAGTTTGGATTTTTTGTCTGCAAGCCACATGCAGAAGGTTTCACTCTTCGAAATGATGTCCTTGAGAAGACATGCAAAAAAAAAATTACTGATTCCTTTGAAAGTTGGCTTGTGCTCTAAATGCAAGCCTATGCAGTTAAAACAAAGACACTGCCAAACCTCACAATTCACTCACCTGTTCAAATGATTTTCCTAAGGTCTATGGGGTTAGCTAAGAACTGAAGTGTCTGTGGAGCCCACTATCTCAGCAATGACAGTCAAACCCATTGCCTCCTAGGGTCTCTTCGGTCACATCTTGGTACTGGGTGAGTTTTCTGTCCTCATTTGGAAACTCCACGCAAAGGGATAAGTTTGACCCTGAATCTAATAAATACTGAGATTTAGGTAGTAGACAAGATCTTCACCATTCTGATGCAAAGTCAGGGAAAGCAAGATTTAGTATGTCATAACGTATTCTTACTCAACGAGAACAGTAGTGCTTACCTTTCTTTTGACTATGAATTTGAACAATCATTATACTGAACTACAAATAAACCCATAAAACAAATATATTTAGAGAAAGGTGTCTGATTTGTGCCAACTATTAGACAAGTAAATGTGACGGAAGCGGCATCTGGCACAAAGTTTCGTTTTTTGCACTCTGTTTAAAAAGCAACATGCAAAAACTATCATTCCCAATTTTGTGGCCATGTTACACCCTGAGCGTTTCACAATTAATTTTAGAGCTTCATCTAAATTCTCTAGAATGTTCAGTTTGTCTGAAAAAGAGAGAGAAAACAGTGATTATAATTACATTCTCATTGCATCCCTGGCTGGTGTGATTTCGTGCTTCCAGCTGGCCCGTTTCTGTCTTCTCCCACATGCTGTGTGCTGCCGGAGCCGTGCTGTGCTGTCAGGCTGTTCTGCTGCAGGGGCTCTTCTGAACCTTCTGGAGCTGCAGGCGCATGCAGTTCTCAGTACTCTTCCACATTGCACCTGTGCTTTTGTCTGCATGACAGCAGGACTTTTTTGGTTATAGTTTACTGCACACAAATTTTATTTCCTCCAATAAAGAGACTGTTTGGCATGGCATGAAGATTTTATTAGTTTCAATTGATGCATTATTCATGAATGATTTCATGGCATTTTGTTCAAAGGGAAGTAGCCTTAATTGTCATGACTTCACCTGTGCAAACCCTTTAAATTAACTGCTATTTAAAATCAGCTGAAATTGTCACAATGAAAAGGTCTTGGTCCCAATGTAACGTTGCTTCTCATGACAAGATGTGAGTGTTTTATTCCTTTCCGGAACTGATGCAGAGGAGCATTAGAAAGCACTAATGCTTTCCATTTTAGGTCTGCAGGACTGTAATAGCTTCAGCATGATTCTTGTTCACAATTCAATAAAGGCTGAGGAAAAGGGGTCTTGTGACAGACATACATGGTGGTGAGGAAAGGAAAATTTGAGTTTGGATTAGAAGAGAAAAAACTCACTTATCAGTACAGCTATTCAAGGTCTCAGAATAGTGGGGGTAGTGATCCCGATGAATAAATTGAGGTTAAGGGAACATGATAAATCCCATTTATGAGATGCTGTTATGACAGTGAGAAAGCGTTAGAGGCCATCATGAACATGGTTGTTTGCCAGAGGTTTGCTTGCATGCTTAAGGTTGTGTTCAAATTTAAAGGGCTATAATGCTTACACTGCTACTGAACAGATTCCAAACGTGGCATAGTGACCCCTCCCTAAAGGGGGATTCTAATTTTTATAAAACTTTGAAAAAATGAACTATATACAGCTTCTCCTGTACATTTTAGTCATGTAGAAGGTATTATTTTATAGGCAGTCACTGATGAACTGAACGGTATGTTTCTTCACTTTATCAATTGGGTCTACAGACATTTCGGTTTCCAAATACAATAAGCTCCTTAGAAAACTACCCCTCTATTTCAGCAACTGAGTACCTCACTGAGCTGTGCAAAGTAGGAAGGACAGGCACTGATGTCAGTGGTTGACACGGTAACCATCTTGTGCAGCACTGCAACTGTTGGTCAGTCTGCAGGGTTTGAGAGTGCATTCCTCTCTGGTCAGGGAACAAACATGAACTGATGATTGCATGTTGCCTAAGAAGTGGGGAGAACAGCAGCCTATAAGGTAAGGAAGCCTAGAGAAAAGGAAATAATAATTGTACTTGACAACTGTTAGGGGAAAACTTGCCCAAGAATTTCCTTGGTGTTTTTTCTAATCACTGCGCTGGAACTGCAGGCTACAAACCTTAAATATTTGTAACAACTTTGCTTTTTGGCTCAAAGAGAAGCAGTCATACGAAAAGGCACACATACATACTAATCTGCAATTACTGCGTATGCAGAGACATACCTGCACTGCAAATAATACAGCTTCAGATATTTTTGTTTTAAAGGTATTTTCTTACCTTTTTATGTTGCATAATAAAAATATAAGAGCTAAAATAGAACTGGCTAATGCTTGCCTACAGATGCCAAAAATCTCTGGACACATCAAATATATTCTGTACAGTAAAACAATCTAAATGAACTGTACCTTGATGAGGGGATAGTGTCCACCCTCAGCAAGTTTGCTGATGATACAAAACTGGGANGAGGAGAGGCTCAGTAATCTGGGAAATCTCAGAAAAGAAGGCTGAGAGGGGACCTGATCCATGTTTATAAGTATCTTAGTTGCAGGAGGCAAATGGAGGGGGGGAACCTCTTTTCCGTGGTCAGTGGGGACAGGACAAGGGGCAATGGCCTTAAGCTGGAGCACAGGAAGTTCCGCACCAACATGCGAAAGAACTTCTTCACAGTGCAGGTGACGGAGCACTGGAACAGGCTGCCCAGGGAGGCTGTGGAGTCTCCTTCCCTGGAGATATTCAAGACCCGCCTGGACGCCTACCTGTGCAACCTGCAGTAGGGAACCTGCTCTGGCAGGGGGGTTGGACTCGATGATCTCTTGAGGTCCCTTCCAACCCCTGCAATTCTGTGATTCTGTACTGTAGGACTCTGGAGGCAGCCATTGTCCACCTAGATAACAGGCACAATCTGAAATCTGAATTACTAAAAATAACTAAATAAAACTTGGCTTCTGAAGGACTCTGTACTGATTTCATGATTCAGAAAGCAGAGAATGACCTACTTAGAGCTACTGATTTGCCCAAAATGTAAGAAAGACAAGAAAGATTTGCCGGATCCATAACAGGCAATACTAAACCCTAACTGGTGTTAAGCTAAAGGCAAGAGCAGAGTTTTGTTCAACAGAGGGGGTTTATTCCTGGCTTTTGGACATTCAAGGAGAAGAGAAAGGAAATTGTAACATTATTATGGGAAGATCAAATATGAACTATGTTGCACTGACTGTGCAGGAGGCATCTATTTAAGAGAAAAAAAGAAAAAACAAAAAAATGAAAAAGCCAAAAACTCCATTTGAACTTGTACTCCCCTGGTGAAATGTTTTGGCAAGATATTCCAGATGAGCATTGCCCATCATTACTGTGATCCACAGCTGCAGACAATGCATGGGTACATGCTGAAGCTGCTGTGTCCCTAGCACCGCCTCCTCAGGACAGCATGTCACACAGCAGCCTTTCTGGAGGAAGGTGTGATGAGGCTCCTTTCACTTCGTACCATCCCTCTCAGCAATACTTTTTCCAGGCTGTTCATTTAAAGTCTATTTCTTTATCCATCAGAGGTAAAAACACCTGCCAAACCTGGGATGCCTCCAACCTCCAAAACCAACCCAGCCATTCACCTCTTGGAAAAATGAGCGTTAACTTGCTGGGTTTTGGTCGATACCCGTGTTACTTCGCTACAGTTAAGCAAATGCAGATGTGAGAAGGACCAGATGATAACATTCTTTTCAGCCAGATGAGCATAAACTTAGGATAGAGCAACGGACAATACCTGTTGACCTGATTTGAGGTCTGCCACTACTGTTGAGTTCTCCAAAAGGAGCTGAGAAAGGAAGGAACAACTCATTGCTACCTTGGCCTTGCTCTGCCAGCAAACTCCATCCTAGGGGAGCTCTCCCCTGTCCTACAGCATCCACTCCCAGTGACTGACAAGCTGGCTTTCCCTTGCTTGACAGAGTTGCACAAAGGCTGAGGTACACATGCAAAGAAGTGCCCCTCCCAATCCCCTATAACCTTCTCACAGTCCTTGCAGCCTCCTTGAAACACTCATCCTTATTTTCAAGCTTAGTCCTTTCTACCAGCACTGGGTACTCCTTTATTACCACAGCCCTCATGGACCTAAATGCCTCTTTCAGCATTCAGTACTGCTTGTTGCTTCTTGCTGTGACCAGAGCTGACAGTCCTTTGAAGGCACAAAGGGATTGTGAGATGTGTGAAAGAACAGCAATGGGAAAAGCAAGTTTTTAAAACCAAATGAGGAAGGAATCACCAACCTGTCGCAGGATTTTTTCACTGTGCTTCAACAGCCCTCTCTAATTCAGTAGTTGCATTCTTAGAGCTGTTCAACTTGTCATCTTACAGCCCAGTTTTGACCATGAAGAAGTTATTCATACCAGTCTCCATTTTCTTCTGTTCACCCACCTAATGACTGCACTCCATGCCTGAACAATTCTGATCCTCTCCCCGGCCTCACACCCACGCATTTCAAGTAACTGTTGACTACTAACTTCTGAGTGACTCACTGTCTGGCCAGCAGTATAGTGAATACTCTATGTTTATCTGGTTCATCTCTTAAGGCACCATCAATACTTAAAAATACTTTATAAAACTCCACCGAGTCTGCTTTTAAAATAGCAAGTATAACTAATACTTGTTTTGGTTTCATCCAGAAAGGTTACAGACAAAATGTTTACTTAAAAGTGTAAGGGCTGAAGGACCACATTTCTGTAGATGTCTGTCTTACGAAGGTTCACAGGCCTCTGGCTCTTCTCCAATCTCAGCATCTTCCTCATCTTCCTTGCTGTTTGACTGAGCCTTCTGCAAAAGTCTGGGCCCTGCCAAGCCAATAACCAGGGCTCCAATTGGAGCAGTGATCAAGATAGCCAAGAAAGCTACTGTCAGTACATCCATTCCATACTTCTCTAGTTGCTCATCCTGATGAGTTCTTGCTGTATCCAGGGCAAGGGAGCCTATTGCAGCCTGTAGGAAAGACAGCATTGCTGAAATGGAGGAAGTAACCTTTATCAATGAAACAGGAGAAAAAACCGGACTAATTATCAGTCTACACTTAACATAAATTCCAAATTTCTAATATATTCAAACTCCTTTGTTTCTAGGCAGTACATAGAAAAATAAGGTTCTATTAGCTCTGTAAGAACAATTTTCACTTGGCTACACTTGGAATTTCCTAGGCTAATGAGCTGATCTGAGTGATTCCCTCTTGTGAAGAGTGTGGCTTAGATGGCATATTATCCATTTCTGGAGAAGGTGTAATTAATGAAATAGGTAAGCACACTGCACGTTGGAGCTGTTAAAATTCCATGCCTTGAGAATGTGTCCTGACAGCAGTTAACTAGTAGTAGCTTCTAGAAGTTTAGTTCACAGTTCTTGCAATAATCCTTGCCTGTTACAATTATTAACTTTTGCTTGCAGAAGTATTGCATGGTATTGTGGCAAAGTCCAAGCAACTTAACAATCACTGAGCGGGAATGCAACCAGCCGTAGGCTTCTCTAGCAGTGAGCCTGTCAGGCCACCTCTTACTAAAATGACCACGAAATGAAAACCCATTCTGAGCCTCTAGCGCAACTGTCCCCACGGATTTTATGTGTTATTAGAGGGAAACACTTTTAGCTTTGAGAGTCCTCAAAATCTGTATGTAAAGGCACAATAATCTGCACTAACTGAGAAAGTTATTCTCTGACAGAGTATTTATATGTACAATTCACCATTATTAAGAGTACAACCCAGGATGCACCTTCACATGGAAGGCCACCTATGCCCTTTTCAAGCAGACTTAGGGCAGGGCAATTTGGAATACGAACTGTCCACATACTGCACGCTGCTGTTAACAGGGGCCTGGTCCTCTCCCTGTTCACTGCTGGCAGTTAGGAAGAGCTTTGCTAAAGACAACAGATTTAACCTGTAATGAAAGTCACGTTGGGCTGTTTTACCTGGACAGTGGCTTTGGGAATCCACGCCAATGAGACAAATACTTTCTCCTTGAAATTAAACCCAGCAAAACACACCATCAGGAAAGTTGCTATGATTCGCACGACTAGGGCGATACCTAATGTAGCAACACAGAGCCCTGCAACAAAGACAAACACCTCTCACTATTTTTATGCATAGGCGCCTTAGAGGAATACATCTCTTAAAATCATAGCTTTATAGCGGGTTCAGTTTTTTGTTGTTGTTTTTTGTCAACCATATGCTGCTTTACTTCAGATTTCTTTCTAGAGATTCTTTGGAAGCTAGCAATGAAAGTTGGATAACTAGTGAAAAAAGTTCTTACCAACAGTTTCAGGCCTAAGAGACGTAACAGATACTTCTGCTCCAATCAAACCAAAAAGAAAAGGTTGAAAGATATTCCATGCAACTGCAACAATTTTTTCTACTTCCCTCTGCAATGAAAACAAAAAAATAAATCCGTAAATTCACACCTGCACAAAAAGCCAATAACCAACAACAAAAGCAGACACAATAATCAAAGGACAAGGTGAAAACTTATCATAAACATTGTCCAGAATTGTTCCTCAGACTCCTAGCGTATGGTGAGCCTTGACCTAATACTAAATGATTCAAAATCAGTTGCATACCTTTTAAAGGTCAAAGCGTCTCTTCTTCTGTTAGTAAATAAATATTTGCTATCTCAGAGATAAAAATCACTGATTTTTGAACAGTAACAAAGCAGTCTGCAGACTAAAGAAGGAAAATAAAGCACAGTTGATTTTCAGTATTTAGGAAGATGCCATTTCAAAAGTTTTGCAATGAAACTTCTTAGCCTTTGGGAACTGCATGCTTGAACTTGCTCTTCTATTTGTATTTGAGCAGAGTCAGACCTTCAAAAGTTTCGGTGGCGTCTGCTCATACTGCACTCAGACAGAAACCTATCTCCACATGAGCAGGAGCAGAGTTAGACTGAGTAAGCCTGAAATCCCTTACCAGTAAAAAATGCTGAACTTCTCAGTGTGATTACTGTATAATTGCAAAGCCATCTTTTCTCCTTGTGCTTGAGCTTTACATCTAACACTTTTCCTGTAACAGCTTGCTGCCAAGGTAAACAGGAATCTTCCACTTAGTTGAAGAGGTACATGTAGCATCTCTAGCAGCACTTTTTAAAATTAAGCAGGTTCTGCAATAGCAGATGACCATGCAGGCTGGAGAGTGTGTCCAAGATGTGTCCCATCCCTCAAGTTCTGTCTGGGACTGATCCTGCAATGTGCCAGTATCTCTGGCTCTTCAGTCAATGGAATGGTAGAGGTAACTACAATACAAAACCTTATGTAACCTTAGTGGGAATGAGGTGGAAATATATGGACCTGTAAACATTTTTCTTTATTTGCCTCTCTTCTCCCTGTTATCTTGCTCTTCGCTTTTTTTGGAAGAAAACCAATCCCTTGTACAGATGTTAGCATTGTTTCAGACTGTTTGCTGCCCACTTATCTGCTTCAGCACGAGGTGCAATGTTCCTTGTTCTCTGTGGACACTACTTGTTAACCACCACCAAGGACAGCGTCAGGCAGTGGCCTTTCAGAGGCTCAACAGGAAAATCTTGGAATATATTGAGTATACAGTATGTGGACCTCTCTGGCTGTATCTGATAAGAAGAGCTAAGGCATTTGAAACCGTCTTTATGACCAAGCAGCCTCATCTACCGATCAAAAGAATTTAAACTAAGCAGTTATAGATCACATACACTCTGAGGACTTCCCTTCTGAAATGGCTTAAAAGCTTTTAACAGCAAGCTTTATGACCTGCATGATTCTTAACAACTTAAAGTCCAATTGTAAAAGAAGGGAAACTTGGGACAACAATGTAGTCATTTAAATAGAAACCACTGTTTGTTGTTTGTTACTTTAACAAACCTTGAGATCTTACTGAGGTCAGGTTTTATTTGGGGATAAGAATATATCTGATCCCCTTTCCTTTCTCTTCTCTCCTCCTACTGCATGTTGCAAGGCTAGAGCTGTGGAAAAAAAAATTACCCTCAAACATGAAGTGCAGGTGGTATCAAGCAAAAGAGGCAGTGAGACACACTGAGATACCAAAAATCAGTGGGGCAGCAACAGTATGAGGGAACAGGCTTCACAGTAATGAAAGTGGCTCTTTTATGTGGTTTCTCTGTGGTTATATCACATATAATATAGTATAGTATATAACATAGTGATATAATGTTTATATCACTATTTAGTGCGGGCATGCTGCTCTCTAGATTTATCCAGAATGTACTTGCTAGGATTTGGGAAAGATGATAAAATGGTTAATTGCTGCTTTCCATTTCACTCCCCAAAATCACAGGGAACAAAAGCTCAGGATGTTGAGACCATATGCACAACTGTATTTGGACACCCATTATTAAAACTTAGCTTACAACGACTGTGCAAGGTTACAGAGACTGTCACAGAGTTGGGACAAAACTTTGGACTCAACTGCGATGACAATTACATTTCCTCTACAGGGCTTAAAAGGTATTGCACTGATGTTTGAGAAAAGCTAGAGAGCATCTTACTGTCAGTATGTTACCTTATCCACACACACACGGCACTTTGTTATGCTACATACTGAAGATTATCAAAATAAATGTAGAATTTTTCTTAATCTGTACTTCCCATAAATCTACATAAAAGCACCACTGCCACTCACGATGGAAATCCAAACTTCTGCTAAGCTGTGCATTCAAAGGAGTTTTTGTATTGTGTGCATCTTTATGTGAACATTCACCTTTTCATCAGACCATCCCACACCTGCAATAAAAGCTAAGACTAGTGTGCAGAGCCCTCCTGATCCAGGGAAGCCAAAGTAGATGCTGCCAAAAACAGCAAACATGGACAGCCCAAGTACAAAATACGATCGCTTCCATGCCAGAGATGCCTGCAAGCAAGGAAAGAAAGAAACAGAAAATCAAATTTCTATCTAGAAATGGAGGAAAAAGTTTATTAATTTGAAAGTAACAAAGGATACTATTGTGAAGGAATCAAAGGTTTCATTTGAGACTTGAACTACTCAGTTGAGGGGTTTTTTTTGGACACTAATTCCTACCAAACTGTAATTTTAAAAATTCAGTATTTCTTTGCCCATCCCAAATCTTACTGCCAAAACACTTTTTCTATTACAAGCAACATGATTCTCTTGTCTAACCACGCTGCTTCAACTCTGTGATAACAGGGCCTGTACAGTGAAGAGCTGGAGCACTTTATTGAAGGAGGTGTGAAATCTTTGCCACTAGATGTTTTTTAAGGACAACTCAAAGATCTGCCAGGGACAGTCTTGTTTTAGTTAATCTGGTATCACAGCAGACAGTTATATATCTGCAGTTGTCCCCCATTTCTTTTTGTCTGTTTCATTTCTGTGCCACACTTTCCTGTCATTTAATAAGAAAATTTGGTCCCGCTGGTGGCAGCAGCTGTTGTACAATTTGAGTTCAGTAATCCAGAATGTATCTATTTTCTTCTACAATTTTCTGTTTGTATAATTACCCTTGATAGTAAATTCATCTACCACTTTAGATAAAGCTTAATTTTTATTGCAAGTAGCGTTCTAATTAATGTTAATAATATGCACAGTCACTTAAAGCTCATGATCTGCACATCGCTAAGATGTTTCTGGTAGGCCTAAGATTAAAAAGGAGTAGAGGTAAACGCGTTATGTGTCAATTTAATTGATGATTATTCTGCTGTCTGAAATAGGTTTCAGATCGTTTTCTCTTTCCATGTGAGCATTTCCAACACCTTCCCCCACCAGTGGGAGCAGGATGGTGAGCTGGGTTCCAAGCTCTGCATCAGGAAGGACCATGAGATCATACGTTGTTATTGTTGCAGGAAACAAGCAATCATCTTTAAAACATATCCTCACTTAATAGGCTTTGCAATCTAAAAGCTGTCAGTGCTGTATGCTGCTTTCCCAAAAACCAGCATCATATAAAGGTTGAAAATTAATAACTTAGGAAAAGCATCCCTCAAAGGATATCTCATTGAACAAGATTATTTATTTTATTTATTTATTTTTACCTGATCATGGCTTGGGAAATACCGAACAAACATTCCCAGAATCCCCCCAGCTGCTATGCCGACAGCAACCTCCAGCACCCCCCGGAGCACATTGTACAGAGTGGAACCTATTTGGCAAAAGAAAAGTGGGTTCAGTAACCCTTAAATAGACCCTTCACTCACAAACCATGCTGTAGATCTACGAGGATGATTCCAGGACATACTCTGCTCTAAATTAGTTGGAGAAGGGGGCTCAGGAGAGAACCTATAGGCCTGAAAGAACTCAGTGGTGCAACTTTCTCTCTTTGCAAGCTTATGCCAAGAATTTGCACCAGAGAGACCAGAGAAAGAGCCACTGCTAGAGCACTGTCAAACCCAGGGATATTTGAGACCACTTACATTGGGCACACAGGGGCCAGACTTAGCAGCTGGGGGAAAAAAAATTGTTCTCTGAAAGCTGTGACTCCCAACTCTGAGCAGATGAAGTTATAACAACACTTTTGATCATGGGTAATTTCTCTATCAATATTCAACTCCATACATAAACTTTATAAGGAGATGTCATTAAGATACAAACCAGTCAGTCATAACAAAGCATACATTCCTCAAAATATCAGAGTTTGCTCAGGTTGTCACCACCTACAGATTAATTAGCATACCGGAAGAGAAAGCCATCCCAAGGCAAGTGTTGAAGCCTGTAATAGCCAGAATGTCATCAATGCTGCCAGCTGCCATTAGCAAAGTTGGGACACCTTTCTCCACTCCATATCCCCCAGCTTGTAAAATCAGCATTGAGGGAACCACAACAGCAGGAGAGACTGCACCTAGAACAAAACTGAAAACATGGTTTCAGCCTCTCTTAAAAAACAAGCACTAAACTAAAAAACTTCAAGACATTCTGATCTCTCTCCTTATAAAATGTAAGCACACGTACATTTACATAAGATACCGTCCATACTTTCCCTGCTAATTACAAACAGGGATGCTCTCATACAAATTCACAATCAGCTCTTACTTCCTGTTCAACTCAGTAACATTCAAAATAAAGAGCTCCACAACGTAAGACCTGACTCTACACTGTGGGCTGGTTGTTCTCCCTGATACATGCCTTGATGGTCCGCTTTAGGAACCTGTTCTAGACATGCTTATGACTCACAAGCCCACTACCTTCTCAAAGCTCAGCATGTGGCAGGGGAGAAGTTCATCTGTCTTGCTTGAGTATGTAGTCTGGACTGAGTCCACCAGTTTAAATAGTACCTAGACAGAAAAGATTTCCTCTTCAAGCGTATTACTCCACAACGTAACATGCTATGTCCTTATCTTCAGTTCGTGACTGGAAGATTGTCCCATATAAATCTCTCAAAGGGAAAATTCTGAATTCCGGCACAAACTTGTGGTATCATTTTCTCTCTCTTAAAAGCCCTCTGCGTTGTGGCTAAAAGACCCAGGGATTGCACCATCCTTCTTCCTTCTGTAAGTACTCAGATCACAATCAGAGAAGAATAATGATGCAAGTACTCCTCCACAACCTGGAAATGTGATCTTTAAATTAGCCACAGAGCCAGACATGAATGGTAAGCAAACAACCACAGGGGTAAGCACAGCTTCCTAACTGGCATTACATTTAGGAGTCTGCTTGGCAGAGAACTAGCTGCATTTGGATCATCTAGCTGTAGCATGAAAGTTATACAGGAGAAAAGAGAGTACGTTACCCTAATATAAATCCCCACTGCCATGGCAAATGCATGAGTAAATAGGCAAAAACAGCAGCTGTACACGTTTCTGAGATGCATGGTCCAAAAGAAAGCCGTAAGCAGACCGCTTTGAGCTTCTTAAGAGCCTATGACGTAAAAGCAAATTCTGACATTAGCATCTGTACCTATGGCTTCACAGAGAGGAAGAAATTTTACAATCTGGTATCACATATTAAATAATCCCCTCTAAGTTGCAGTACAGGATATGACAGTTTTACATGGCTTATGCCAGAGATAGGCTCAAGCAGAACTGGATTTGGATATAAAATTGCATGTGTGGCAGTGAAACCCACTGAATGTATGTTTAAGAAGGTTCCTGCTCATTGGAGGAAGGAGGGGCAGAGAATTCTCTTCAGCTTCTTGTGCAGAGCAAACAACTCTGGAGAGGCTGGAGCAACTACGATTCATTTGAGAAGTGCACTCTTACCACATCTGGCTCACCCACAGTTGCTTGAGGCCATTCTAACTGTCCACAAAAGATTTTGCTATCATCCCACAAGTTGCATGTGCAACCTAGAAATGATCTGCAAGTCTGAATAAATCATGAAAAGTTGCAGAACTACGTAAAGTTAGATAAAGGAGCCAAGCATCTTTCAGCTGCCTCTCACTTGATACCCAGGGTAGAGTAAGTTGTATTTGGCTCTGCAACTTCTATCCAAAAACTCCTCTAAAACAGAGTATTTGCTTGTAGGAGTAGCCTTCAGTAGTTAGTCACAAAGATGACTCTGCTAGGACAAGCCTCTAATCTTGATATGGAAAAAGTAATGAGTTGCAGCTTTTTACTAGAGCAGTTTATCCCAGCAAAATTAGGGCTAAGAAGCACCAGAGCAAGTGGCATCTTTGTCTTCACAGCTTCAGTTACACAGGAAGCATTACAAGTTGCAAAGCATTGCTACATATGGAGTCCAAATTACAGTTTTGATTACCACGTGGGAGACGAGTCAAAGATGAAGTTTCTTTGGTCAAAAACGTTATGGAATAGAAAGAAAAACAGTCTCACAGAACTGGACACAATGCACAAACTGTGCTAGTCCAAGCTTCAATATCTTGATACAAAGGAGAATAGTAATCCAGGAAAATCATTTTTCAAGAATGACAAAATTCTGTTTTCCAAAATACCCCAAAATTGGCAACTTTCTAATTTTCATCTTGGGTAAGAAAATCAGATTTATCAACCTGAGCTAACTATACTTAAACTAAATTTTATATAAACCTTAAACAACCACTTAGAGGCTAATACAGCACAGCTTTATTTCAGACAGCTGATTTTGATCAAGCCAACCTTATGTTAATTAATTTAGGGAATATAAAGTTTCATAGTACGTGGAGGAAAACTATTTTGTTCACAGAAGCATTATGGGCTTTATAGTGATGTGAAGTATTGTTTCTGTAGCACAGCTGGAATCATCATCAGAATTAACACATTTGCATAAAACTTACAGAGATTAAAAAAGAAAATAAAGAAAGACAAACGGTATTTTTGTTTGTTTGTTTGATTTGTGCCAGCACAAACAGCGTTTTCCTTCTAGGACAGGGATTCCCTTCCTTATCTGTTTTAGTTTGTCCATGTAAACTGACAGGGACTTTGTTAGTACTGTAAACTCTTCCTGGCAGACTGTGATGGAGTGCATGTCCTCATGTGTCCTGCTCACAAAGTTCAGGACGTTTCTTTAAAATGAGCATACACAGCCATCAAATCAGTTTTCTTCAGGTATTTTTTTGATAGCTCATCAGCTCTACAAATCCACTTGCCAATGTTGATTAACGTATGGCTATACAGTAGAAACTATGGTTCTTGTAATGCTCTAATTTGCAAATTCTTTAAGACTGAACAGTTCAACATTTTCAACAGAATCTGTTTTGTACTTTGCCTCACATAAATAGCTGGTGCCATACCTTTGGATCCAGGCCAAGGCCTGCTCGGGTCAGGATAATCGAAAGAGCAATATTCCTCAGTGCTGCAGACCAGCGTAGATCTATCTGGACGATGTCACTAATAAATGGGGTATTTCGGATGAGAAAACCAGCAAGTAGCATCCCTAAAATGAAAGCAAACAAGCTGCTGTCAAATGATTTTTCCTGCAGTAAAAGCTTACCTTAATTTCTTAAAAATTGACGTCATGTGATGTATTTATAAGACAAAAAACAATTCTTGCTCAGTATGATCAGCTTTGTTTTAAAAGGTGGGAATGTGAAAAGACATTTTTAAAGCAATGAAAGAGGTCTAGAACACAGCAGGTCACCAATGAACAAATCTGCATGATGCTGAAACACAGCTCTGACAAGAGACAACAGAATTCAACTTTGTTCACCAAGTGCAGATCATACTTACCATGAACAAAACCACCTCTGGATCTTTAAAAATATTTTTCTTAATTTTATTTATTTATTTTTTTACATGAAAAGAGGAAGATCATCTAATATTATGTATTCATCTCTTAAGTTGGAAATTGTCAAAAAAAATTAAAAAAACAAACAAACAACAATCCTGTCAGAAATGCAGGTATCACAGGAACTGTAATGCTGAGCTCACTGAAAACACTAATATAAAACAGCTTATCGTGAACTAACTTTGAGATTTTAAAATGCTCTGGCAATTCTACTTTTGTGCAAAGGAGGAAAAAAAGAGAATATCAGGAACTTGCAAGTAGCTCAAATAGAGGATAAGAGCAAGATCCAACCTTCCGCAAATATTAGCAAAACTGTTTAATCGGGGACTTCCTGCAAAGCTATCAGAACTGGAGTTGGAAAGATACAGAGAAGTATGGAAAAGCGTAACTTTAACTATAGATCTGTAAAGGTTGATTGTAGGACCTGATGTTTGAAAGATACATTTTTGTGGTGTAATTTCATATTAACCAAATTAAGAAACAGGAAACTAAAAAAGACACAAAGTAAATAAACACTGTGCTCGGGTTGGTCACAGCTTGAGGCACGTCTGTAAGCCTTGACTGCAGAGTTGGTTTGTTCTGTAAACTTTTGGAAACCATTCTTCCCGCCCCTTCCCGGAAAAAAAAAAAAAAAAAAAAAAACAGTGGCACAATTAGTCTGCAGTACCTCGTGACAATTATCATCAGGCTAGCATAATGATCACATGGCTCTTTACACGTTTTTTTGTGTGTGTGTGAGATCCATCCACTAGATACACCCAGATCGAGAAGCCTGCTTAAAGGAAGAAAAAAAACTACAACCTTAAAATATATCTTCATTGTTTTGCTCCATGTTGCCTGCTGCGCCTCTCTGCAATGTATACCTCAAGTATAATATGTGGCTGTAGCAATGTCATTCTTTTTTACTTCACATAGAGACTCACTCTTAGATTTCTCAATTTTCCTCAAAGACCACAGATCTGAACAATGAACTCTGTCTAAGCAACTCACCAGCCATGTTCCAGCATGCTTAAGTTTCGGTCAGACGAGCAGCTTCATGCTCAATTCTATTTTTAGATGCAGATGAAGTTGAAAAAAGCAGAATCCAAAATGTCAGGGTTTTTTTTTTTTTTTTTTTGTTTTTCCTTTTAAAGGTGCATTTACTTACTTAGTAAGGGCACTACTTGTAAAAGTCTGTGCTATTGTGGGCAGCCACGCCATATGCAAAACTTCCCTCCCTCTCATTTGAATCTGTTCTCACTTGTGAAACGAAGCAGTATAAGAATATGCATGCTACCTGAGCAATGCTGCAAGTAAAGCTATCTGGCCCTTCTCCTGCAAGGGGGGCTGCTGTGAGACAGCACCAGCTATGCAGGTTACTAATCACTTCAAGGCACCACAGGAGATACTTGCAGTCCACTCTGCCATGAAGTTTTACTCTGTATCATGAGCTCTACTCATTTATAGACTAAGCACATTAAGGGAGCAGCCTTTTTCAGTTTTGTTGGCATTGCAGTACTTTATCATGCTGATCCAACCAAAAGAGCTAAGGGGAGAGCCTGAGTAAGACATAGGTAATTTTACCTGAGCTGGTTTGGGGAAGTTTTCCACCTACTTCAAGAGGACCACAAACAAGTCACTTGGAAAAGCTACAGGTCTGGGCCTTATGCAGTTCCCATGTTCCCAATCCAAACATACCTAATGATATGCAGATATTACCTGACTTTTTAAACAACACAACTATAGAGGAAGAAAAGAAGGAAGGGTATCTTACCCAGAAGAGCAGGGAGAGGCGGCAGTGTTCGTATTTTAATGAGTCCGAAAATTTTACCTCCAATGACAGCAAAGAAGTAAAGACACAGAATTCCAAACAGGTTTCCACCTGGGAGACATTCAGGCCCAGTGATGGACCAAACCACTGCCCAAACCAGGACCACAAATGCAACTGGAACAAGATAAGAAATATTCATATTTAGTCATTGCTAATAGTGAAAAAAATTCAGTCTCATCTGTTTTTCTACTAAAAAAAAAAGGTAACACTAAATCTCAGAAATAAAACTTCTTTACCTTAAAAAGGAGTTTAATCATAACACTTTATTTAATCTTTGATGCTCCCTAAGCTGATGTTCTGATTTTACAGATGCAAAGGAAATGGTAACAGAAAAGTTGTTAGGGACCAAAAAAGACTGAGTAAACCTTAAGCCAACATGGAAAGCATTTAACAGGTCCCAAACTTACAGCAAAGATTTTCACTTGTGCTTATCTTGCATTTGCACTGTCTTCCTTCAGCTACTTAACAACTGCAGCAAGAACCTGCTGCTGTACAGCCCAGTATGTCTTTGAGCTAATGACTGTAGCTCTATTCTCATTTCTAAAGGAATTTAAGTGTCATTTTTTGTCTAGAAAGTTGATACAATATATTGCTCTCCCTGGGAAAAAAAAATCTGAAGGCCCTGTCTCTGGGCAGCCTACAGCAGTACAGATTGATACAGGAATCAAACAAGGATAATAAAGAGAAAAAGAAGACCCTGAAAAATATTATGTGAAAATATTATGTGAAAATATTATAAAATATGTGAAAATATTATGCTTTTTCTAGGTTCCCAATTCTGTTCCAGCAGTTATGCAGTGAGAACAGGCATGAATAGATGTACAAGCAGAAGAATAAACTTACTCAACAAGTCCCTGTTCCCATAGTCGTAAGAAAATGTATTGCATTTTCAGGCTGGATTTTTCTTCATCTTATTTGAGGGTGGGGGAAGACTGTTAGTTTTCCAAAGATCCCAAGTGAGAGAATACAGAGGCTGCGGAAGCAGTCAAAGCCACAGAAAATATCTTCTGTTTGAAAAAGCCTGAAACAACCAGTTAGCCAGGCATTCTGTTCTGTAGGCTTAGCGTGCAGGGCAAATCTTAAGCAGAATGAGTCAGTTTGCCTTGGAGTTGGGATTCTTGGCTTTGCAAGTCTAGGGTATTAAGTACTGAAGGAGGTATCCCTACAAAGTCTCATTTTTGTTGCCTGAATTCAACAGAAAGCCATCTAGTATGTGAAAAATGCACTGTTTATAATCACCTTGATGCATTCACACCAAATCAAACTATCAAGATGAGAATTAGGAGGTCTTTCTGCTGATGAAAACAATTTGCAATGCAAAGACATACCTACCACCTTAAGCACAGAAGAAAGGATGGATACAATGTTTGTTTTACTTCTGCTAATATGTTTAAATAAAGATGTGATATGTGAAACATAGCTATTTCCCTTCATTATTTTCCAGGAAAATAGTCAGATATCATCACATTCAGAGAAACAGGTACTTCATCTGCCATTTCTGAGTTTAACTGAACATTTTGCACCATCTCTTTCTTACATACCATTTGTCACTATTCGAGCCAGTAAACCCTGAGGAGGACAAGAAAATATTTGCCTCCACATTCTTGCAGGTGTTGAAGACCCTGGTATCGATTCTGGAGGTTGCTGAGCAGAGTGATTCAAGAGAGCAGTTTCTTCTGTTTGTGTATTCCCATCAGTACCTTTATTGTCTACTGTTGGTGCCTCCTAAATGAAAACAATGACATTCTCTCAGAAGAGGCCATGTATGTATCTGTAGTAGTGTACAAGACATCTGAAGTCAGCTGTGATGTGCTAGATCCATCTTGTCTACTGATGACTACATTAACTGAACAACTGCTGTACTACTGGAAGGGTAACAGCTTTGTATTCTATCTGGAATTTTCAGTTGTATGTTTGTTTTTATACAACACAAAGATCTGCAGGACAATTTTTTTTTTTTTTAAATCAGTATCTGTCAAAGCTCCTGTGCCTATACGCAGAGCACCTGTGCAGCAACAATATCAGCATATTTGATGAAAAAACATTACAATCTGTGTCCAGTTTGTCTTGTGTGTGAGCTAAACATTTATCAGTATTTTTCAGTTTATGCTTTCACATTGGATTCCACAATTAGCATCATCCACGTGAGACAGTATCCTTACTGTAACTCCTAAGCAACTTCTGTTACAAAGCCTTGAACCAAAACAACCAAACCCACTTGTGATTATACAAAAATGAAAGAAACAAAGGTGGCCAGCACAAACATTACTCACGTGATCCATTGTTGGAAGGCTCAAGCTGGTAAGTCAAGGTAGAGAAGAAGAAATGGGAGATTTTTCCTTGAAGAATGTTTTCTTGAAGCACAGTTTGTTGAAGCCACTCACTTATATTGATTCATCTACTTATCCATATTCATAGCCAAAACACTTTTTGACCATTTTTGGATGTATGTCTCACTTCATTTGAAGGTCCTTATTTTTGACAACTTAATCATCTACCTTCACTTATAATTATTCATCTTTGTGCCAGTTCGTTGTCATAGCATGGACATGGAATTCTTGCCTGTACCGTGCTTTGGCCCTCATCCAGTAACAGTTCCACATTTCCCATTATCTTTCTTATACACACACATATATATATATATATATCCCTTACTCATAGTCACAGTTGGAACACCAAATCTCATGAGCTTTCAAGCACGGAGTTACCTCATTTCCTACCCTGCTATCACCAGCTATCTCATATATATATAAGATACACAATAAAATACTTATCTTTACAGTCAGTACCATATGCTTAACTTTAAAATGTCTTTTTATCAAGAATTTTATTCTTGCATTTACTGCAAGTGTTTTTTTTTTTTTTTAAGCTATGGAAATGAACAGCAGAAACGCGCACATGGAAATTGAAAACTGTGCCTTTAAAATTTTTGTTAGACGGAAAAATGGATGAGATGCAGGAATTACTTTGGCAAGCAGTCTGATAGGCACAATCTGAAAGCAGAGAAGCATTTAATTCTCTTCCATAGCTCACTGTGAAACTTAAACTGATTAATTTTTCAGTTCAAACTGAAACTGCAGCCTGTCATTTCCAGCAGCCTAACATAACACAGAGTTTTTTAAAACAGAACTTTGTTAATTATAACAAATTCTTACAGAAGAGATTTCTTTCTGCATCCTGTTCAGCATTTTGACAGATGCAGCATGGAAAGGGAAAGGAGAATTCTTTTAACTAAAGCTGTAATTTGAGACGCTAATTAATTACCTCACTTTTCTCATGCATGGGAATCATGCCATTTCTCTCACACACTGATGGTTCAGAATCTTCACTCACCATGTCTTCCTTTACCATTGTGGCAAAACTAATGAAAGCAATGAAGATAGGTAAGTTAGAGAAGCAAGTAATATCATTTTCCAGGTGCAAGACTTTTCAGTGATACTATATTCTTCTTCATAGACCAGGTGAAATATATCCCTCAGAACCCAATTTGGAATTGAATGTCCTTTTCATGACCATGTATGCTTTATACGAGACAAGATACAGAAGCTAATAAAAGAATAGTATTACATTTGCAAAGTTGAGCACTAAAAAAATATCCAAGTTTTAGAATCACTGAGGTTTGTGCTAACACCTTACATCCTCTGTGGGAGTATGGCTGTAATATATATCTATATATTTATGTCTTCTATAAGAACAAGAGAAAGGTCATTTGCTGCCAACACCTCTTGCCAGGACCACTAGTTCTGAAAGCACCACAGGGCATGTGCACATGGCAGTACAAGTGATTATTTCATAAAAATGAGTGTAGTTTCTAAAGCATACAAAGGGGCACTTTTTCCTTAGCTTAAGTCTGACCAGATCCAGCTTGATTTTTAGTGGAATTTTCAAGGACGTGGTTCTGTTAGACTTCACCATTCAAATACATTGACTGAGTATCTACAGAACAGATTACGTCTGTTTGAATAAAGCTCTAAAATATGCACAATTTGTACTGTCTGTTCAGGCAAGGCTGAGAAAACATGGATGTTTTTTTACTGCTCGTATCCCATGGAGATACTTCTTAAGAAAGAGGGAAAGTAAACTCTCAGGTTGATTGCAGGTAATCATCATTGTACTCTAACTGGTCAATTTCTGCTCCTGTTGATGCTAGCAAGATGTGCCAGTGTATTAATTTTTTTGTATATATGAATACTTACTACAATTTCACAAGTCTGAGTCAACAAGAGTTGCAAGCACATGTCCAAAGACAACGCTTGCTAGTGTTCTTCATCACAGCAACTCCACTGATTACATGTTGGCGCTAACAGTGTTCTTCTTAAAGTTCTTCACGTTACTCAGGCCCTATAAACCACTCAAGCTGTGCCACAACATTTGAGCCAAAAAATCCCTTCCTTGCTAAATGGCTGGGAGCAAGTCAGAGAGCCAATTCTCACAGCAATCAAGCCTTCAGTTTACAATATATTTGAGATCTGAAAAAGATTGATGCCTTGAACAAAGACAGGGGCTGTTTTAACACCTGGCTGGTTTTGTTTGAGCTGTCCTGGTACAAAATTGGCTTGAGACATGGCTATGGCATAGAGAGGCACAGTTTCAATGTGTTCTAGTGTAATGGTTTTGCTCTCTTTCCCTCTTAAAACTTTAATTCACTCAACTTTCAGTACTTCCCAAATTTTTAATTATTGTTTTTGGATCCAAGTAGCATTCTCAAAGTGTTGGTTTTTCTTCCCCTTCAACTAACTGTTACTTCTGTTTTTCTTCATAGGAAAGATTCAGGATTTAAGATTCAAGGAGAGGTTCAAGATTTTGCCTAGACGATCTTTTCACCGGAGCCAGGAATACACAAATGCCAATCAGCTACCCAGAATAGAAATGATCAGCAATCTACCTGCTCCCCTCTCCTCCCACTGTTTCACCCCAGAGTATTTCTACTTCACTCTGTTTCTGAAAGGGGAGTGGTGTGTACATGGATAAGGGATAGAAAATCCAGCTTGCATAGACGACAACCCCAATTCAGGTACTTGTTGACATGAAATACATGAATCCTTCAGAAGAACAGGAGCCCACCTCACAAAAACTTCAGCACCTTACAGCAGCGTAGGAGGAATAAGAGACCGATAGAGCAAGGAGATCTGCTTAGCAGGGATTGCTTCAGGGTAGGACTGAAGGTCTCGGACAGTGTGAGCCTGCCCCTCTCTGTTGTGTGATAGATCTTCAGCCTTGTGTTTTGTTTGGTTGTGTTTGGTTTTGTAATTTAAACCTCCCCCACACAGACACAACTTTGCAAACAAAATCAGCGGGATTGCAAAAATGGTGGAGCAGAATTCATACCCCATTGTTAAGGCCTTCATTGTAGAAATCAGCCACTAAGACGATTATTTCAGTACATCTCTCTGAAATATACTTCCTTTGTTGTAAAAGGAGAAAGGTTTTTTAGTATAGTTTTTATTAGATCCTCTTATTTTACTTGCTTTTGATAGGAAGGAAAAAGAGGGGAAGCAGAGCTGAGAAGGTGACTGACAGGCAGCGTGTGCTTACTGATATTTTTAGCTCTATTGCCCTGGTGACTGTCAACATTCTGCTTTGTGCGCACACAGCATAAAGAGGAATACAAACAAAATGCCACAACCCCACTGTCAGAGCAGCTAACAGTCAGAATTAAACCAAGGAGACAACCCAAACCAGCCGTCACCCAGAAAAAGGCATGAGCACACACCCTGATGCAACCTCCTCCCGGCCTCCCCAGCCAGCTTCCTCCCTGCACAGCCGCAGGTCGGCCCCCATGTGCTGCAGGCAGCCGCAGGGGATGGGGATGCGGTGGGGCAGGGGAAGGCTTACCTGGGGAATGGCAGCAATCGGAGGAAGCCCACGTCCCTGTGCAGCCTCTGCAGCACGGGGAGATGGAGAGGCAGGGAGGCACTCCCCGGCAGCAGGAACAGCTCCGTGCCAGCTCTGGCTCCTCCTCCCCTGCTGCTGCCGCTAGCCCGCACGGTCCCCCCTCCGTCCTCGTCTGCACAAGGCAGGCAGCAAAGCCCTCGGTCTACAGCATGGAGGGACCCACAAAGGCTCCCCGGGTGCCATCTTCTTTCCCAGAGCGGTGAATTCCAGCCCCCCCCGGGCAGGCCGCGGGCCAGCCGGGAGCACACAGCGTGGGAGGACGAGGGGAGGAATTGCATGAGGGCAGGGAAGATGATACAAGTATTTGCACATTTGTGGTGCTGCCATGAAAACGTTTGTTTCTTGAAGATGAATCACATGCGTCCACTCTGAGTGCCCGGGGGGGGAACGAGACAAATCTCCTCCCTCAGCCTCCTTTTGTAAGTCACCCTGCAGGCTGTGAAAGCAGCTTCAAATGCAACATGTTGCTACTTTGCTCCCTGTAGCAGTACTCAGAATTAGGCTGACAACCAATCTGAAGGAAACAAGATGTTCTGTTCTGACCAGATTAAATTTTCCAGAACTGTAAATAAGGCATTTAAACCCTCCACCCCTCCCCAAGAGAAAAGCTTCACCTAAACCTGCAGAGTCAGATTTCTGGGAAATCAGAAACCAGGGAATTGAGATACAAGAGTATTAAAAAGCATTCTCTTTCAATAATTCCAGTAAGCCTGCTGGAAAACCCCTTAGACATTAAGATACATTTCAGATCTTTAGCTGTTAACACATCCATGTACCACGCGCACCAGTAAGAAGGTGAGAGACAGGAACATCAGCCTTTTTTGTTGTTGTTTTGTGGCTATTTTTGGTTGTTTTTGACAACCAGCTTCACTGAAAAATCCTTCTGTCTGTGCTTTCAGTGCAATGTGAGAAGTGGATGGTATCTCCTCTTGTCTTGTGGGACTGTTTTGTTGAAAAAGAATTTCTGAGTAGCATTGGTATATTACAGTCACCAGAGAGCTTAGAAATATCAACTGTTGAAGTTCTATATGCAGAAAGCATATTGAAATTTCTCTCAAATTCACAATTATGTTTTCAAAATACTGCAAGCTTCCTGTGTTGCTGCAGTGTGGAGATACTCTTTACAAGGTAAGCCTTCTACACCAGCTACAGAAGGAGGACTTTGGCCTTCACCTTAAACTCTGAAGACACTAAAACAGAATCCTGTTGGCCTGAACTTTCAGCATTTGGGTGTATGTCAGCAAGCACTGGTGGAGCTGTTTCCGATAACTGTAGGTTTTTGCCTCAACTTTATCCTGCTTGGCTGCTAGAGTCACTTGATTGAAATACCAGAGAACACACTCAAAATTCCATGAACAAACTCCATGGGATTGGAATGTCCCAGTCACAATTAAGAGTTAAACTTCATAACAAGTCTGAGGAAAGCAGGCCTCCACAGTACTTTCTCATTTTAAATTTGTAAGCAAATGCAAATTTTACAAACAAGCCTGATTTAAATCAGATATGTTCCCTTATTACTAACCATACTAAGTAGCATTTATCTTTTAATTCCTCCTCTCTATATGAGTTTCATAGATACGAAAATAAAAGTTGCATATAGCTTCATTCACAAACTAGATTAACAGATCTGTGTGCAATTTCTTAATGTAGCCATATTTATAGGAATGCAGTGCACGTCATTCATGTCGATTTTAACAGTGTATCTGTTCTGGAATTCAGCCTTTACTATGACAGGATTCTGATTCATAAATCAAAGCTTCAATGTGCTATCACGATAAAAATATCAACACAAATTCTTGTAGAAACAGTCATTTTCAGAGAAACATAGTTTTGTGTTCTTAGCAAGAGCTATATCGGTGTTTGAGAATCAAGCAAAAGCAGCAGAATATCTAAGCACAGCACCTGACCGATAGTACAGGGCAAATATTGCCAACTCTGATACATTTGCTAGTGCATCCTTTTAGAAGGGGAATATATTGGCTGATCTAGAGTGGTAAAAATCCCACTCCTTTTGCTTCCATGCCAGAAGTAAAATATGTCCAAGATGATCCACACATGTATTTAAGAACACCTCTGCCATGTATACGTGCCTACCAGAGCAATATCCTTGAATAGTACTTTTCACATATGGAAAAGACACAGTAAAGATATTTTCAAGACCATTTTAAGAGTGGTCTATGCCATTAATGAAACAGTTTTGGCTTCCATTTCTCCCAGTAAGACCTCTTTGGTACTAATAAGTATACTGATTTTCAAACTGATTGCAAAACTACATGATTCTCTATGTTCTCAACATGCTATATGCCTTAGTCTTTTAACAATCATTAAAACAAGTTCATCACTTGCATCATCTCTGCTTCATGAAGACAGTGTCTATAATCTTCGTATACTTAAACAAAAACACCACAGAACCACAAATCAGTCAGTCCTACTGCTTCTAATGGTTATCTGTTGCCCTGCTTTTTGGGCTATGGTTTATTTTTCTAGATTCCAACAGCCAAACTTGCCCAGTATCTGGAAAGTGGATATTGCAGTTGCACAAAACACCAACTATTTATTGTATGTACAGGAATTTCTTCTGCCCATACACCATATATCCACAGTGTGTCCGACCATCTTGCACCTTCTACTTTGGATTTCTAAGTGTTGCCAGGCTTAGGACATACATTGTTTTCAACAATTCAACACAGACTATTTTTATACAGTTACTACAGTTCTCAAAAATCATTTTGCTAATGATAGTAGAGAGCAGAAAACTTCAGTTTGCAAAGCACGATGGACGTTCAGGTGTAATTTGCAAGACATAGTATGTTCTCTTACAGTAAAAGCTGGCAAGAGTAACAAAATGATCAAAACATTCCAATCTTCAAATCTTCTATTTCTGCTTTCTTCTGTTGTTTAAACAAAACATTTAGTTCAAGAACCATTTGACTGCTTTAAAAGTAGTCTATTTTCTCTAGATAGTCTGTTAACACTGGTAGAAATTTCAATTGTGAATGTTTAAATTCCAAATATTTTCCAGGTTGAGAATAATGAAGGCATTTAATTCCTTTCATTTAGATTTCCTTAAAACAAGACGCAATATAGAACGAGATCATGTAACCATAAAAATGCACCAAATTTGTTTTTGATGACATCCTATAAGTGATTTAAAACTTTGCAAACTCTTAACTGAGAAACACGATCCTCACTTTTTGCTTTTCATAGTACGAATTTCCATCTGCAGGTAGAATCGATTACAAGCTCCATCCTCCATCAATAACTACTTCATTGCCGGTCATGTAGGCAGACTGAAATTACATAAGAAAAACTTTTTTAATGCTAATTTTTCAATATTATTAAGTACAAGGAAACTTGTTTAAAAAAATTAAAATACTTTTTTTCATACAAAGACTTTTTTGTTGCTAGTTTTACAAAGAGATCTGGATAAATAGAATATAAACAGGCTTAGAAACAGATGCCTTTTTGCTAACTCAGGGCAACGTAGCAGAGTATTCATATAGTATTAGAGGCATTAAGATGAAAACATATCCTGAACGTACACGATCACATAAGCTAGTCTTCACCGATTTCACCTACAGGAATAATACTTCACATTGTGTTCTTAGTTCCATTCAGCTGAGCAGAATATGACTAGGTCAGCCAGCAATTATAAAGGAACCTAAATGAAAATGCAGATGGTGTAGAAAAATGAAGTAAAGAACTGAGCTGGCGACATTCTTTCCTGTATCAGTTCTGAAGCATACTAGAACATATTGCAAAACTGGAATTCTGTCTACATGTGGTTGAAAACCATATGATCAGACTGGAAAATCAGTAGCTTTACAGAAATGCTAGAAACAAGATGAAAAGACTATGATAGATGGAAACTTGCGTATGACTTGATTATGACTGAATTAATTCCATTAAAGTATTCCGTTACGCTCAGCAGGACTGCTGGACAAATCCAGTGGAATTCTGTCCGATATTAAATCTGTGGTAAACATATAGCATCTGAACTAAGCTTGATATGTATCCATTAGTATTAATGGTATTTGCAGTGAACATTAAGAGTTTGGTCTATAACAACCTCAGTGGTCCTATTGTTTTCCTTACACCAAGGTGGTAGGCTCAATCTGAGCATTAGTGTGTCTACACAAATATTTTGTCTTGCATAGCACAAGCAGGTAAGGACAGTAGTAATTCTACTTCCTTAAAAAATATATCTAGCTGCAGTGCAAATAAAACTTGCCAGAGCAGACAAACCCATTTCTCCTATGATTCAGGATGATCTGATGTCAGTCAGTTTGCTCAGACGACATGAAAACACCTGGCTGTGGTACCAAATACATAATGCCTTAATCACTGTCAACATTCAGGGTACTTTTTGTATCATAGGTTGAACTCAAAAGATGGACAGTTTTGTGGGTTTTTTTTGGAAATGATCTAGCTCAATAACAACATAAATCCTCCTAGGACAAGTTCTCTCTTTTGCGAAGCAGAGAAATAAGATGGGATTGTGAAAGGAAATTTTGTTGTCCCATACTTACTTCATCAGAGGCCAAGTACACAAAGAGATTGGCCACTTCTTCAGCAGTAGCCATCCTACCAGTCTTCTGTCTTGCTAGGAAATCTTTCAATGCCTAGGTATATAAAAGCATTTGATATATTTACAATATAAAATAGTTAATTTAATCCAATGCATGACATGTACAAAGCAATACTGGAAGCAAGCCATGTATTGTAATTTTTAGTGCACCAGGTGCTAGAAAAACAAATTAGAAGGCTCACAGACATATGAATTTCATGCTGAAAAACATTCAATGGGACCTGAATCTCTGGTTGCAGAATAAAGCTACTGAAGCCCTTCTTCTTTGGTGGTAGATAATCCCAGGCTCCTCAAATGAGACCTCACAGTTATCTAGTTAGCATGACTATTATCTAGTTAATATGATTAAGGATCCCGATTCATTTTTAAACACATAGGCCAGAATGCCCTTCTTACTATTGGTTTGCCTGGTCTGTATTCACCAAGCAATAGTGTCCTTCCAAGGCATTTTAAGCCTCCCGTCCTCAGCAGAAATGGACTAGGCTATCAAAGACAACCCTACTGTTATCACTGATACTCTAAGATATGGGATATTCTTGAATCTGGGAAGAAGTGCTATGGATTCTTTTGATTGGTTTTGTTTTTAACAAAGTTAAAAAAAAAATAAAATAAACAGATGTACATACATGAACAAACTGAAATTGCTTGCTCACCTGTTCTGGGTTAGGCTGGGCTTTGATTCTTTCCCGTAAAGACGGTGTGTCAACAGTTCCTAAGCAAAAAATTTAATTTTAATATTAAAGCTCAATTGCAGCAACAATCACGTCAAAAAATGCAATTCATGGGTTCCATTTGTACATCATAACACCTACGTGTAACTTCATGACAGAATTTAGGAGAAAGACTACAAAACTATCAACATAGCTTAGGAACCTAAATTTCAATAAAAGACAAGACTTCTGAGAATTCGATTCAGTACTTTTTAGATGCTTGAAAAATGGTTAGCTTGCTACCTAGGCCTCCTCTGCTTCTAACTTGAGGGACATACCTTTAACAATAAACCTCAAACTACCATGTAATCCATACATAATGTGCATGTGCTGGTTTAACAGACTTAAGTTAGATGTGTTGTTTAACTATAAAATAACAAGTTTTCTATCTTAAAACTCAGAAATATTTCACGTAAGTCCTTCCTCCCCACACCCCTTCATTTATTGTAACTTTAGTTGCAACTTACAAATCTATTCCTTGTTAATCATGTCAAACTAAACTAGGCTGTATGCCTTTTAGCATCTGCTCATGTTTACAAAACACTGTAAGAATACTTACCAGGACATACACAGTTGCATCTGATGCCTTGTTCAATGAAATCAGCAGCCACAGACTTCGTTAGACCAATAACTGCTGCCTTTGAAGTACTATATACACATCTGTTCACAACTCCTAACAGAAGATGAGTGTGAGGCAGCACAGAAACAAACCAAAAGAGCAGAGAAAAGTTTATTCAATATGCATCTTTTTTCGGACTCCAGTGTTTCCTGTAGCAGTGTCTCTCCATAAGGGCAGGCTAACTAGAATGCTGACTGCCAGAATTCTACTCAGGCATACACCAGAATAAAGCACAGTATTCTTCAAAAATATGGATTTGGGGAGTAGTTGAGAAGAAGTAATAATGCAAGTGTACAAAGGTTCATAGACTCCTCTGTTAGCCACCATTAGTTTTCCTTGGGAAGTATTGCTATAGTGCTTATTTAATTGTCACTTCTTCATTGTTTCTCTAAAGAATATAAGAAGCAAGATGTCATTGAATGTAGCTCCTTTTCAGTTATTACATACCGATAATACATTCTGCGTGCTGAATGAGAAGTTACTTTTGTACTTAATTTTACTAGGGTATGCTTCATCAGGAATATGCACCAAGGATCAAAATCAAGGGTGTTCATTACACGTATCAAAAACTTAAAAATTTTCTCAAGAATGGATATGCAAGTTTTTACAGAACCAAAGTGTCAACAGGATACTTTAAGACTGTTATTTATATAAGAATGTCTCTAGAAAGCTACACACCTTTAATGCTGGATGCCACAGAAGACATATTTATAATATTTCCAGATTTCTGTTGAATCATCTGCAAAAGAATATATGTCATTCAAAATCGAACTACTTTGTCATCTGCAGACCCAGAAGAATAGCCCATAGCAGCCAGCAGAATAGCCCTGTAAGCAACTGATATGCAAGATAACAAAAAGTCATTGGCATGAATATGTGCTCACCTCTTCTTGATCTGATGACTGAACAAGTAAAGCAGACTCTGGAGTTCTCACTGAGTACTCCTAAATCATTTCAGGAGCAAAAAGGATTATGGAGAAGGTTTTTGTTCTTTCTTGATATTCCTAGATAGACCTTCTAAAATGTGAAGGGGTAACATCTCTACTGTGGACTACCAAGGAATTTGTGCACTTAAAATCAAGAACCACCGGGCTAAGGATAAGCCACATTATTCCTGCTACTTGTCTGCATTGAGGATTTACCTTGTATTTAATTGATAGGATTATTAAAGTGGCATTACTGTAGCCTATCTTGTTCCAATTTGCCTAAGACAGAGTAGCTAAAGAAAAACAAAAACAAAAACAAACAGAAAAAAAGTAGTCATGCTTCACAAGATTTCTGCAGTTGCAGGAAGTTCATGGCAGTATACAGTATTTTATAGCAGTGATGTTGCTATACAATGTACAGCTGTGTGTTCTAGTACAATGCAGTAGGATTGATGCTCTCCTGCACCCCAGTCCTGCACTCCTGCACCCCAGGATTGTTTTCACTGTTCTGCATTTGAAGGATTTTAGTTACATAGGGTAAAAAAACCCTAATTAGTCTTCTCTATAATATCCTTTGGATGGATTTTCCACTTGAAGTTTCCTACAACACAGACAATGTTTTATAATAGGAACTCAACAGTGTAAGGGCCTCCCCTATCCAAAGTTGCATACTTGCATTTTTATCTCGAATCCCAGGCTGTCACAGTGACAACAACTTAGACCAGTCATATTTAAGTACAATGCATCAGAGAGTAAAAATCATGGTCAGCGAAGCCTTACCTTAGGAAGGAATGTCTTGATCATTAGATACATGCTGCGAACATTGACGTTCATAGTGAAGTTCCAGTCTCGTTCCTCACATTCCAGAATGGTTCCATGATGAACAAACCTGGAATAAGTGCATGAAGGAGATTACTATCTGGGACTTACATTTCTATGGTTTTTTTTATGCACAACTTTCCATTAGTATTTTGTAATATCCTTCCAATCCTGAAAAGCAGGGACAAGAGCCATTTTGAAGGAAGCAACAGTATTTTGCCTCTGATGAGCATCAGGGACCCAAAACAGACCCAATTTGCAAATAAAGGTTCCTCATAGGAAAATAGAAAAATACATCAAAAAAAACCTAGCATTGGTAAACCACTGACTTTGCTCGCTATTGCAGGGGGAAGGCTAAATCCAACAGTATAGGGAATCCGCAGAGTGGGGGAAAAAAATTCCAAACCCCTTGTGTCTTAGCCTGGGTATCATGGCTGTACACAAAAAGTTCAGTTTTGATGAAATCATATGAAAATCTGTGCTAAAGATACAAAACGCAACGACAAAAAGTGCATTTAGGTAAAGGAAAGTAGTTCTGGAGGACAGGAAAAAATGAAAAAAGAAGTAGGATGAAATAGAAGCTGGTTACCCTGCAATGTTACAGAGGACATCTATCCTTTCCATCTCTTTAGCCAGATTTTCTATCTGCTCTCTTTTGGTGACATCCAGAGCCTGTATTTGAATGCCTAGAAAAAACACAGATTTATTTTAACTGTTTTTGGCTAAGAATCAGCAGTTTATTTTTCTCTAAGTGCTGAGGACACTGTACCTGCCATTCCAGTCAGTGGCTCACCACTGAGCATTTTTCAAGACTGAAAAATGTTTTAATAGTGTCCCACACCTGTAGGTCTCTTGTAATTAAGAAACATATCAATTAAAAATCTTTTCCTCCTTGCTAAGTATGGACCAAGGAAATGCAAGACACTAAATCTATTTGTATAGCTGGATATTAGTTCTTGTGATCAGAGAAAAACATTCCATGTCTTTCATGTGATAGGTCTGTCAGTCACTCTAGTGATCTTAAAAAAAAAAAAAAAAAAAGATAAACCAATCTGTGAAGAGGAAATCCACTGCTTCTTTGACACATGAAACACAAGGTTACCACACTCCTAGAATATTCTGTCTGAAATGCTGATGCATCATTTTGCATGCTACCTCTGCCATTCTACAGCACAGAATAAGGTAATGACAACATATATAAGAATTACTCTCCACTTTTTTCATTTTTTTCTGGCCTTCAAAGTTTACCCTACCCTCAGATCATATTTTGTCCAGCCTACAACAGTATTTGCAATATTTGAACTAACGCCTACAGTAGATGATTTACCTGGATATTTCTCCAGTTCTTGCAGCTTAGACTTATTGATGTCTGTAGCAATGACTTTGGCTCCTTCTTTAGCAAAAGCCTGAAGAATACAATAAGAGATGTAGGTTATATTTAGATATTCCAGATCTCACAAGGAAATCTGTTTTCTTCTCACTTCCTTTTTGGCTTGAAATAAAAGTTGGCTGAAGGCAGCTAATCTCTCCCTACTCATTCCAGACGTGATGAAGTAATGGACATCAATTACCAAGCATCCCGGGAACAACTGAGAAACTATATATAGGAGAGATTTATGATCTTTTCTATAAAGAAATCCATAAATAAAACACGAGAACAGTAACCAGACTAAGACAACTGGTATTATTATTGCCCTCAAGCAAGCATGTTACAAGGAAATAGGGCTAGAATTATGTCTGTATTGTTAGGTTTGACTGGCGAAGACAAGTCAAAAGAAGAATGACATAGCGTGAACTTTTTTAAAAGCCTTCACAGTCAAATCATTGGAACAGACCAATATTCAAAAGAAACATGACTTTTCTTTCATACTTAACCAGACATATTCTTTCATTCCCCGATGCTCCCCTCACAAATCTGTTTTCTCTGCACTCTGATTATTGACCAAATAACAGCTATGCCCATGGAGTAACCTCTATTCTGAAGCCTCTAAGAGTAGCCCCTAATCCTCAAAATAAGTGTCTCAAGCACAATTTAAGAGGATAATGGCATTAAATATGTTAGCCCTCCATTACTTTTAGGGTATCTGCAAAGCAAAATTACCAGCAAGATGACCTACTCTTTAGGCAGAGTGCTGTAACCTAAGTGCTGAAAATCAGCAGTTTCATTCATTCTTACCTGCGTGCACGAAAAACTAGTCTTGCAAAATTCCTGCTTACAACAGCTTTACATGGCTTGTTGATTACATTATGGAGGTATTGAGGTAACCCTACTAGTTTCTGTCTACTATGAAAGAAGGAAATAGCAGGGGCACAATTTGTCAAAATAAATAAATAAATAAAATAAAAAAATTAAGAGTTAACCAGAAAAAAAAATCACTATACATATTTTGAGCTCTGTTTTAACAATAACTACATATTTTTAAAATAATTTCTCACAGTTGCCACAGTTGTAGCTGTGCTCTTAATCATGTAGACTTGGTTACACCAAAAACCAGTATAGATGAATCCTGCCCACATTGCTCACCTTCATCACCACTCAGCACTGAAGACTTTCAGAAATTCAAACTGCAGAAAGGACGTGCATTACAGTACGGTGACTGTATTGTTCCCTGAATTTTTCAATAGATAGCTCTGGCTCCATCAAAAAGTTATTAATTCAATAAATTGTTTGGTGCAGATGTAGCTGGGCACACTAGCACTAGAGATCTAGCTTAGATACAGGAGAACAAAAATCTTCCAACTTACGATAGCAGTGGCTCGTCCAATCCCTTGTGCTGCTGCAGACAGCAGTATTACCTTCCCATCAAGCCGGCCCATACTGCTGACCCTGTGCAGACAGAAAATGTGACAATCTAACAGAAAGTGAGACAACATCATAGAACGTTCATAGAACTCCCTGGGAATCAAATACAAATTCATTTCAGAAAGCAAAATATGGTTTAAAGCATCTCTACTATCAAGTCATAAAGCATTCTGTTTGGATGCTGAGTCGACCAGGGTTCTGAGGGAGGACTGCCTCAACCTTGCATTTATAAGGACCACAAAAATACCAACAGGCATTTGAGCAAAAAAGCCAAGCTCTATTTTATCAGAAACCAAACTTCACTTTAAACAGGGCAAAAAGAAAAGAAACAGAAGAGAAGTAAAACAGCTTGTAATCTAGTATCTCCATCATCCATTGCATTCTTAGAAATCAAGTCTCTCTTCTATTCTCCAACTACAGACTCAGCTTCTTGGATGGCAATAAAATTTACACAATATCCTCTAGGGCTCTGTGAAAAGTCTTTCCTTCCATCGTCTGAGACCTGACATTTTTCTGCTCTGAATCATCTTGGTAATCTTCCAGCACCACAGATTTCCAGCTCCACAAAGCAAGAGGATGAATGGGAATCAAACTGTCCTCTCACTTTTATGACATTGTTCAACCTTAGAGAACTACTGAGCATGCTTGGGGCAAGGGCATAGGAAGATTTTGTTTGAGTGCTGGATAATGCAAGCAATAGTATTCTAGGAGGTTCCACCTTACTGAATGTGTAGCAGCCAAAGGGCAAAATGCAGTCCTCTCTTCTGCCTGGGTAGACACTTTCAAAGGAGTTATGTTTAAAGAAATATAGCATGTAAAGGTGTAAACAAACAAGTAAAAGCAAATGCCAATCTCTGACTCTTATGGACTCAAAGTCTCTAGTAGGCTTTTGGCTTATTTAAGGACTAAATTACTGAATATGTTTCAAAAAGCTACCTAAAAAGCAATCTCATTGTATTTCAGCGTGATCAGTGTTCATTAACTGAGTTCCCAATAAGCAGTTCAAAGTCCATAGAGAAATTTTCTCTATATGGCTAGGAGTGTAGAAAGTTTTCCCCAAGAACCTTAAGTTTTTAAATACATGGATGCATCCAACATGCTGAGTACTTTGTTAAGTTTCATATGAATGTCATGATTTCCCTTCTGTTAGCAGCTAATAATATCATCTGGAGATTGGCAAATTCATGCTATGAGTTGTTAATTCAATTTCAAGTCCTACATCTAAACCCAGCCTACTCATTTGATTTTGACTAGAAATCCTGCTTTCTCTGAAGCTTCTCTCAACAAAACTTGGGGCCAAGCTAGTGTATTTCTCTGAAGGTTACAGACTCAACAAACTAAATTTCTTTTTGAACAGCCTGACTAAAAAATTTTTTCTACTCTAATACAAAAACATTATCTCACTTGATTTAAGGTCAGACTGCCTTATGGACTATGTTTCAAGACACTGAAATGCCTCATTGTAGGTTTCTCCCCATAAAGTCAAACCACAAAATAAAACTAAAAAAGGTACACACACACAAAGAAAAACCACCGAACAAGTCCACTACATAAACAATAACTAACCTGCATCATTCTAATCAGGGGAAAGCACAATACCTTAAAATCATTTTTCAGGTTGCTTAGCAAAATAACGCATCTTAGGATACCTCTGACGTAGGCTGTATCACACTACACAATATCGTGTCTGTGTTAGCATAACTTTTTTGTGCGGACAGGAGGAAGTGATCAAGCTGAACTGAGCAAAATGAGACTGTACACATGATTAGGTGGCACTGTCTCTACAATGTACCAAGCTTTTAGCAAAAGTTCTAAGTATTCTAGAAGTCTGCTCAAAGTACTCAATCCAGACTGAGGAAACTCATTCTTTGCTGTTTTGCGCATACTTTCGGTAGAAAAAAAAATGATCAAAGTACTTCCCCAAACCACCCTCCCATTTTAGAAGCAAAACATGCCATAAACATTTTTTTTTTTTTTTTTTTATCTAACAGTCAGTTTTTATGAACATCTGAAATACTAACTCTATGAAGCACTTAAAAAGTAAAGATTAGTATAGTCACTCACCAAAAGATCTCACAGGCTTACGTTTACTGACCTTTGTAAAAAAAAAAAAAAAAAAAAAAGGAAGTATTATGCTTTTTCTGCTGTGCTTGTTGGGAGTTGTAGTCTAACGTATGTTTTTCTACGTGAACGTAATTTCCTGTTGAAACACAGAGATGCTGCCATCTAGTGAAACTCAAGATTTCAAGTGTGAATTTCTCCTGCACAAGTTAGGAGCAAAAAAAGGATCATAAACGCTAGCTGTCCATTCTCCCTAAAGAATGCAAGAAATCAACAGGATACCCACCAAAAAAAAAAAAAAAAAAAGCCACAAGCAAGATTTTCCCAAGCAATTCCTCTTAAATATTGTCTGTCATCAAATTTCAAACTAGAACAATACTTGCACAACAAATGTTGGCTTTAAAACAAAACACCAAAGTATCTATTCTCAAATTTGTATCTAGTCCTTTATTTTACATCAGTTAAGGCAGTTAACATCAGACTGGAAAATTCCAGGACAAATTTACAAACTTAGTTATAAGCTCATATCAGACCAGCTACCCTAAAGAATTTTGAATGCTGCCTGAATTTCAGTTGGGCACATTTCTGTGAGTAAACTAGGACACATACACACACAAGCACGTTCAGTAATACGTCTTTCTACTCAATTACTATAGCTTTTGAAGGCTTTGTAACCCATCTCCCCAGTAAACAAAATATTTCATGATCAAGTTTTCCAAAAAACATTTATCCTTCTCTCCCTAGCCTTTTGTCTACTGAGCTCAGACAGACCTGCTGTGGTAAGTTCCTGTTTATCACCTTGATCATCAGAAAAACCTCCAGACCTAGAAATATTCCAGCAAGCAATTAATAAAATAACTTGAAACTTAAAAAACTAGGTAGACCTAGATATAAGTTGTTTCCCTTCTGGAAGGAAAGTCAGTTTAAAATTTATTGGCTTTTTTAATACATGAGAATGAAAGGAACAGAAAAAAAAAAAAAGTATAGATATATGTGATAGCCAAAGGAATTTTTTTTTTTTTTTAAATAAGTGGGAAATCGTAAGGAAAAAAAAAACACACACAACCAAAAACCAAAACCACACCAAAACTGAAACTTACATTTATCAGCGTCAGGGAAATAAGATACTCCTGCATATCTATGACTGTAGTAGGAAACAAGACAGTGCAATGCTGAATTTAGCAATGGTATTTAGAACCTGTGTATTTTCAGCTAGCAATCTTTAAAACTTGCCAATATGCACTTCAAGTCAAAGTTTCAGAAATACGAGTATTTGCAACTTAGTAGTAGTCACAGCAACTGGCAGTTTTCAGCTTTTCAAGGTAAATGGATAGTTGGGTCCTCAAGAAAGATTTCGGTACCACTTCTGTCAGGTAAAAAAGCCTCGCACTACTCTTCCAGTAACTGCTGCATGTCCAGGAACATGACAATGTAACATTTGCTTATCAGTTTGGCTATCCCAAAATGAACTACTTAAGGAGAGATCTGGCAATGTTTGGAGCTTTATTCCTATAAAATAAAAATGAAGCTTTGATACAAGTGTCTTTGTTAGATATAACATGGTTACTTCATGATGTTTTCATTCTTATCAGAGTTTATCACATTTTGAGTGTCAAATCTCTTCTAGTTGGAAGGAGGGGAAGAATTAAATAAAACACTAGTGACACAGATTTATGCAACAGTGATCTGCTGCACAAAGTGATCATTGCAGAAAGCTATAGAGATACACAAGAAACATAGTAATGATGGAAGTGCTCAGATTACTATAAAAGACTGTCTTTAGACATTGAATATCATAAACACCATCCTCAGATTCTACCATCAAGTTTTCCACAAAAGTGTTAGATACTTAACACATTAAAAGTTTATTGTCAAAACAATCTTTCTCAAAGAACATAAAAGTAGGTTTCAAAATTCAGATAAGCAGGATAGTAAAATATAGTTCATCTTACAACCCTGATTGTCCGGTTTATTTTCTGCTCATGAGAGCAATAGGATAGCGTCAATTAGATCCATTGCTTACTGTTTGTTTTTTTTCATTTTTTCCAAACTGATGTCCAACTTCAAACAGGAAATAATGTATATTCAAAGATGATGTGAAAGACAAGTTACTCTTGGCACCATGATTGACTGAGCTGCTGAAATATTGTAAAGAGTTAAAGAGAAAACCTTGCTTGTGTTCCCTACAAACAGAAAGCTATTAACTTCAGCTGCAATGTCCAAATACAGGGGTCGAAGTTGTGGTGAAAATATAGTTCCCACAGTCTTAAGGAAAAAAAAAAACAACCAAACAAAGCATGGTGAGAAAAAATTAACTAATGAGGAGATATAAACCATCCGTAAGGCTGTTATGGGAATGCCAGAAAAGTTTAAGATTGAGAAGTTTCACAGTAGATCAGTTTGTGATCCATTCTTGTGTCCTTTTTTCTTCAGTACATTAGATATTGCTTCTTTGCTATCCAAAAAAAAACCACAAAAAAAAAACCACCCAAAAACAACCCACAAAGAAAACAAACGAAAACAAAACCAAAGGAGATGCCATCAGCTGGTTGCAGGTAACGTAATACAAGAACATAAATGGAAGAATAGTTATAACTTTTCCACTTGTGGGAAGTAGTAGGTCCAACACAAGGGATCTGCATGCCACCAGAGCTCTTCTCACAACTGATAGCTTTTAATTTGAAGCAACTGTTTTCCATATAGGCACATTCTGGTTGTAGCCTCTGTAAATGCAGCTTACAACAGAACACCTTTATTGGGTAGTACAATCAGACACTTTATCTTTCTCTGAAGTTCCAAACCACTGCTTAAGATGTTCTTCTGTTGGCTCTATTCCAGCAGGTTGCGTATCTATGCAGAAAATAAGAACATTAAGGTGATGTTTCCCCAGTTAAACAAGCAATAGGAAAACAGCAATTTAATCTCAACCAGCATTTTTAATGTCAGCTATCAAAACTTGCCTCTGAGAGGCATGGTGTGTGTCTGTTCTATTATCAAGATGGACATCACAAGAAATGACAATGAGTCGCTCTTCCTGGAAGTCTACTTGTTAAGTCTTCAGCATGTCTGCTGAGGCCTTATAAAAGCTTTAGAAGCAGGTTGATTAGGGCAGTAGCACTAATAGGTTAGCACAGATCACTAGACTTCCCCAGAAGTCACCAGTCCAGTGATAAATGCTGAGTAGGGCTGAAGAACAGAAAATATCAGAACAGCTATTACAGCAGCTAGAGGCTGCCAGACCAGCAGATTAAAAGTCAAAGACTAAAACTGACCATCTCAGTAAAGAAATTTTAAAAAAAAGTTAACCAGCAGTTAACTCTGAATAGATAACTGAGCAGTCTATGAGAATCAATCTGGCAAGAAGTTCTTAACTGATGTAAAGTGAAAAAGCAAAAGATTCAATAGCATCATCCGTTAATGATATTCTCCCTATCCACTTTTTAAAATCATCAGTCATCAACACTTGCACCGCAGCAAAAGAAATGAAAAGTTTGCCTAATCTTCAGGAGGTGAATGTCCTACTTAAGTCTTTAGGTCCTGTACAGCATAGATTCTTGGCATCAGCTGGTCAGTCCTTCAACAATCTGCTGACAATGTATTTAAGAAAACCGCTTGCAAATGAGTTTCAGGTCTGAACAAGACATCTACTCTCACTCAAAGACCACCCCTTATATTTTGCCTCTCCTAATATTAATAGGATCCAACCATGTTACATACCTGTTAGTGTACCTAAGTTGGAATTATCAAAGAAATTTGTTGGATATGTTAGTGTCAATGGCTTTGATATGTCCTGAGTCACAGTTTCCTGAGATAAAGGCTCCTTGGAAGGTGAAGCCTGCTCTTTCAGGGAAGATGACGCTGTCTTCCTTGGAGACCTTGGTAACATCTCTCGAGTGGTCTCTCTTGAAAATCGTTCTTTCAGTTTCAATGCTCTTTCTTTCCATTTTCTAAGTTCCTCTTTCAGTTGAAGCTCGTTACTGAACAGGTAAAAAAAATCTCAGCATTTAATTAAGAAAAACCTTAAGTAACTCTTTTAAGTAAGAAGAGAAAAAATCCTAACAAGACAACTCATATGTCTTCAGATGACATACCACAGATGTGGCAATGCAAGCTTCCTAACATAACCAAATGTGTAATATACATCATAGTTCTGGAGGCACAATTCCTCCCCCCCACGTAAGCTAAGACCCCTTCCAACAATTTTACCATACAAATTTTAAAAGTTCATCTTCCAATTATTGATAAAAGCATTTGAAATAAATTCTTAAGGAAGAAAACAATTTACAAACTCAAAAGCCATGAGAAGATACGAAGATACACACAGACACATCATGAGCTTTAACTGAATGTTTAGATTTGCTAGATTCTTTTGCATCTTAAAATGAAAAGTTATTAAATTCTACAGATTTCCTAGAAAGAAATCTTAACAGTAGCATTAAACAGTACTGAATTACTTGACACGATGCTCATCAGCTTTATGCTTACCTTAGTAGAAGGTCATTTTGTTTCTTCAGCTGCAAATTTTCTTTCTGCAGCTTAACTTGTTCAGATTTTAAAACAAGTATTTGTGTGCTCTGCACAATACCACTGCCACCACCACAAGTAAGGGGTAGTTGGGATTGCTGAGGGGCTTCTTTTTCAGACACCACTAGAAAATAGTTTTATACAAACTTTTGTGTTATTTTGACAGTGCTTAAAGTCAAGTCAATATACATTTTAGCTATGCCTATACAAGATTTCTTCCTGTAGTCTTATGTGTAAAACCTCACTAGGTTACAGGTGTCATTACTGCAGTTATTTGTTAAACCTACCATCAATAATCACATTTCCAGGTAGATATTAAGAAGCATAAACAATTCTTCATTGGATTATTTAGAGTTAAAATAGTTATATAGTTTCAGTTGTATCATGATTAGAATTAGAAGTGGAAACATAAACCATCACAACTGCAGCAGCTTATCCCACCATGATTGCTAATATGACTAGAGAAATAGAGCAAGCAAAAAAACATCAGAAGACCCGCTGTGATTCTAAGACAGTGCAGGTGCAGTAACTGTATTTTAAACTTCCATTTCTTCCAAAGCACCCAACTCTTCTCATATCCTTTTGAGATAAAAAGGCCTGCATCTCAATCTGGAATTTAACTACATAACCTTAAAATTGAATGTTTATTATGAAACAATCGCTTAATACAGATCTTGAATTTACCAGTAACATCTTGGTCTTGCTGTGCTCTTCTAAGTTCTTCCCTTAGCTTTCTTAACTGTTCTTCTTGGTGTTCTGCAAGAGCTTTATAATTAGCAAGTCTACGTTGGAGGGAGAAGCAGAGAGAAAAAACAAATTAAGCTCAGGTCTCCTGCACCTTATATTACTATTTGGTTTTCAAATGAGCTAAGTAGTGCAAATACATACAAGACTAAAAAGGGAAAAAAAAAACCACACAGAAACACTACATCTGATTGTCAACTGTACTTTAGGTAAACTGCAGAAAAGCAGATGTTGGAACTGAACGTTGAACTCTGTGCAGCCTCTCTCTCCAGTGAGCTAAGGAGGTGCTCTCAGTTACTGCTTTCCCCTCACATTTGTTTGTCGGAACAGTTGCTTGATTTATAGCTGAACATAAGTTGGTTGAGACGTTTTGGTGAGTGCATGGGGAAGGAGTTTGATAATCAGCCTGAGATACACATATGCCTTTTACATTTTCTGGAATGTAGATAGAATAAAAACCTAGGATACCTAAAGCTGAATGTTCACTTCTTACTTGTCAGTGTGGGGAATAAGCAGGTAAGAATCATGAAAAGGTCAACTTGAACTTACTTCATATCGAAAGAGTTTGATTGCTTCATTCTTTCCATATCATATTTTACCAACTGTGTTTTGAGCCGATCAATTTCTTCTTTGTATAACTCAGCACCTTTATCTAATTTTGCCTGAAAATAGAAAATCTAGTATAAATAAAGGATTGCTAAGAAGTAATGAATTTGGGGACTGCTTAGTTTAATCTGCCACATTTTGTGGGACAAAGCCAGAAGCAGAGTTATTCTACAATAAGAACGTCTGGCATTACCAACTAGCACCATAGTACTAGTTGCTATCCTAACTTTGGCATGACGCAAGCACTCACACTTTTAGCAAGTTTTGCTGACTTGATTGCAGATGAAATATGGGATTCTTGAACTAGCATGTAAATACATTGTGTGGGAAAAAACGACTCATGCTTTAGTTTCAAAATTTGAAGTTTAAGAACTTTTCAGAAATACATAGGTACTGAAACTAGCTTCTCATGCTGTAACACGGGGTTCTAGCTTGCCTCTGAAAGCTGCATCAGCAGCAGGTGAAACTGTATGCTAAACAGGCAAGTAGAGTGCTTTAAGAATAGCATGCAGAACAACAAATAGACCGTAGAGCGCTTTCTCTCTCTCCTCACATCAGGAGGAGACTGAGAAAAGAACTCAGCTCATACCTGGAGACTCTGATTCTCTGTTAGGGCAGTTCTGAGACACTTCTCTGTCTCATTCAGTTTAGCTTGCAGCTGTGTGAGCTCACTTGTAGCTGTTTTTATTCTAATTTGTGCTTGTAACATGTTTATCCTGTCATCTTTCTCTCTGACATTTTTTCCTGCTTCACTTATTGCATTTTCTAGCTTTTGGATTTTTACTTCCAGAGCCTATTGAGATAAATAAAACAGTTATGAGTAGTTAAATCAAGAGTTAAGATTACGACCATGTGCTATTACATTGTTAACAACAACTGCTTCCCAAAAGAAAAAACAACAAAAACACACACACACACACCAAAAAAAAACACCCCAAAAAACACGAAAGACCACTGTCCACGTATTTTGTGTAATTTGATAGCATTCTGGAACACTCAAGTCAAAAAAAAAGTACTTTGACCATGAGTATCTATAACATTATGACAGAGGGAAAACGTGTTCAGTTCCCAGGAGTAAAGATAGAATTCTTGTCCACCTCAACACAGGGAATACCATATATTTAAACAAACCATCAAGAGTATCACATTATTAGAATCTATACTTTAGAAAAATCTGGGTACATTTCACATAGATTTCTAAACTGACATCTACTTGTGTACAGAAAACAGCCTGTTAAAATAAATCACATTACAGGAAAGGGCCCAAACTTTCACTTTGGGAATAAAAAGGAATCTACAAAAAGAAAGCGTATTCTGGATGAGCATGGCAGAGATTTACAGTTGCCAATCTTTACAGTTTACAGTACTCCCAACTTAGAAAATAAGCATTGAGTATGTTTACTAAAGAAAAGTATTTGCACCCTTATATCTTGTTTTGCAGCCTTCAATTTGTTATTAAGTCTGTAGTTTTCTTCTTCTAACTGAAGATTAGAAGAACCATCAGGAGACAATTGTTCTTTAAGGGCATTTAGGTCCTGAAGCAGCTCCGCAGTTCTCTCATTTCTCCGTTTCCATTCAACATCAGCATTCTTACAATAACTGGAAGTTCTGTCATCCAACTCTGAAGAAAGTTGAAGGAGCATCTGAAAATAATGTAATACAGATAAGATTTTTGAATGAGCCAGAAGTGAGTGAAGAAACAGGAAGTTTCTTAGCCTGCATTAATTGTACATTCTTGTTTCAGTGTCCCATTTGAAGATGACTGCTACCAGAAATGAAATTACTGACACTCAGAAGTGAACAGAGGGGCTGGAACACTCCCATGAATTTGAAAGTTTGAAAGAGCTCGAGTTGTTTAGCCTCAAGAAGGGAATGCTTTGGGGAGACCTTATCAAGGCCTTTCAATACTTAGAGAGGTCTTGCAAAACTCATGCTGGCTAGAGCTTTGAGCAACTTCATCTAGTGAAAAGACACCCGTGCCAAGGGCAGGAAAGTTGGGCTAGGTATTTTTGAAGATATCTTATCATGGGTTGCGTTCCTTACCCAAACCATAATGTCAACAGTATAGAAAAGAACACAATTATTAGGATAAGTTTTCACTAGAATCTATTCATTTACTAAAGTAAAGGCAACAACTTGAGAGAAAACATATACATTGGACTATTCTAGAAACTAGAACGTTTATAGTATGTTTAACATGCCAGATGAAGATCTTCACACTTATCAGGAAGTGACAAGTATGGGTCTTTGTTTATGTAAAAGCTTTGATCCACAGGATACACCTATCAAGGAATTCTTCCTGACAGCCTATCAGCATTGGGAAATCCTGGAGAAATCAAGGCTGACAATGAATTCTACAGAAGAAGCTTAAATCTTTTTTCAATAAACTAAACTTCGCAGGTAGAACTGAGTCACAACACATGAAGGAGGAGGGTGATGAGCTCTTCATACTCCAGATCAATACGAGTAGAAGAAATAATAGTATCAACAGCCTAGGGGGGGCAGGGAAGGGTAAGAAAGGAGAAAAGGGAAAGGACAACTGAACCACCTCAAGGAAAATTTGACTTTTTGATGGTAAAGAAGGTGCAAGAATATCAATTACAATCAAATTTTTATCAAAAACTACTTTAGACATTTTAAACATAGTTTGAAATTAACAAGAAACCTTGTGGGTATAAAGCCTTGAGAACGCGAATGTATCAGGCTGTCAAGTTCTGCAAGGAAAATTATAACAATTATGAACCTTGTTTCCAAGATTCAATCTATTAAAAACAAACAAAATAACTAAACCAAACAAAACCACCACATAAACAAAAATTCTCCCAGAAAGTCTTTTTAACACAAGTTTCCAGCTTGGAATGCATGAGGAAAAATCCTTTTAAAAAAAAAAAAAACTCCTATTTATTCCTACATTTTACAGTTAAGTATGAATATTTTAAGTGTTGGTAGTAATTAGCAAATAAACATCAAAATAGTTTTTTTGGCTTTGTCTTTGTTTCAGCCAGCTTACAGAAGTATTTGCAGAGTGTTTTTACAAAATATCTTATGAATAAAGTTTTAATTTACCTTTACTTTTGGAGTCCAGAAGTTGATGACTTGTAAAAGCCTCTCATTGTCTTTTTTAAACTCTTCTTTAAGTTCCTCTGCATTACAGCGGAGTCCTGAACACGTTTCCCAGAATTGTGTTGTTTCTTTTCTAGCACTTGCTTCCTGCTGCAGCTCTGCTTCTATGCTGACAAGTTCACTTTCCATTTCTGATATGTCTTTGAGAACACTCTTTATAGAGAAGGGATCAATTTTAAACATTGTTTTGATAATTACATGTCTAAATACGTATTCTGTCCCCTTAGCCACCCATATTTACAAAAATTCTGTTTAAGAATCTAACCATTGCATGTTAATGTTAAGCTAAAAGGAGTTTTGCGATAACCTACGGGGAAAATAAGACAACAATCCACATTTCTGGGGACAGGTGAGAAGGAGAAAGCAAGAATATACAAGTGTCAGTAAAAATTCATCTAATAGCTGATAAGAGTCATTTTAGTATCAGGTAGTAATGTATTCTGCAGGGCAAATTAGTAAATAACAGTCCCACTATTTTATAACTTAATTTCATTTTGAGTCACTTAATAAAACAGAAAATTCATTTTATGGAACTGATAGCATTAAAAAAGAGTGAATTCTGCATTGCCCTCCCCAAGTGAAGTTTAAACAGCTAAAAACAATGCCCATTAGATTAGCACAACCACATTACATCATATTTTGAAATAGACAAGTCTTTGACTGAAAACTTATTTTAAATGCTACCTCTGCGTCCAAGTGCAAACTCTGCCACGCTTCACTGACATTTAATTCTTGCAAAGGTGTTTCATTCTTTTTCAAATGAAACTTCTTGAGACACTGAATTTGAACGTGTAGCTGATCTTGTTTTCTCTTTTCCTCAAGTAATTCCGTTTCATACTTGTTAACAGTAGCATGATATTCCCCTTTCTTTGAGCAAACACGACTAAACAGAAACTGTTGTAGAAGCACAGGATATATCAGTGAGCATGCCTTGAAATTTTACCTTGCGTCTGGCTAAAATTGCATAGTTTGTAATTCAGTCTATTTACTCTTCTAGTCTATAGACATCCAAGACAACCAAAATGCAACTAAGAAAATTAAGTTCACACATGCCATATAGCATGGATGTACAAGACTTTCACCTGGGCCTGCCACAAAATAAAAATATATCTGAAAAATGTATCTAAACTACATCTATCTTGATCTAGACAGCCCTCCACACATCTAGACTTTGAAAACTGAAATAAAATCCTGTTATACTTATTTTCTTCTAGAGTTTTCAAAAGTCCAGAATAATATTATCGTGCTGATTTAAAGCTTTACTCCAGCTGATATCACTACTTAAACCCTAATCATCCCTACCATAAAAGTTGAAAAGCACCTACTGAAGAAAGAAAAGAAACTTAAATAGCCTATGTGAAGTTAGGAGATCAGGTTCTTTAAGAATACTCGTTAAACTTCTTAACTAATGGATATTTATAAAGATGACTGATAGTTTTGTTACCAGTACTGTCATCACCATTCTAACTCCCCGCCTTCCCCCCTCCTCAAACTTTCATGCTAAATGAACAAACAAAAAGGAAAAAAACCCCAAACTATATAGTTTCTTGTACTTCTGTTTATGACAACAGTATTTCTTTCTTAATTCCTCTTAATTTTTCCTGATAATTGGAATCAGTTTCTCTACTGAACTACAGACTGGGGAAGGTCTGAAAGGCTGTAGAAGTTATTAAACTATCTGGCAATTCTGCAAAATAAAAATACATCTCCAAGGCATCTTGCACATCTCCTTCCTCTCATGTGAAATGTGTACCCAGGGGTCCACAATTTGATTTACAATGCATAGAACTCTTTTCCCAACAACAAAAATGGATTAATACTGATGAAACATTACTGTGCAAAGCAGCTGCACTACAGTCAAAAATTGAGGTTAATTTATCTAACCAGTTCCAGTTTTTCCAGATATGTAAAAGGTTTATTTTCTGTAAGACAAGCATTTATGAAATATCAAAGCTAGATCATATAGAATCCTAGCTATTAGTACTGAGACAGGATTAAAAAACAAACAAACCATGAAACAAAGCAATATGAAGCAGCCACATATTCAACATTTTAGTTGGTACCTTCAGTTTGTTCAATAAACTCTGGAGATGGCTGTTAATTTTCTCATTTTCCATTTGCAGTCTTTTGACTTCTTTACTCTCTTCCAATGAAAGCTTAGTCAGTAACGCAGCTATCAGTGCTTTCTGTCTATTCAGTTCAGTCTTTAGATTAAGAGACATTGTAGAGAGACATTCATACCTCTTCCCCATATTTGGGAATATCTCAAGAAGCTCCTAAATGCAAATTAAGTAAATTCAGTCACAGTAAGGAAAGAGTGATTAGCTATGAACAAGAGAGCCCTGGTTAACCCCTACAGCATGCATTGTTTTTAATAACAGAAGAAAAATTAAGTGAAAACTGAAGCCTGTCCTATTGTCACAAAAATATGACTAAAACAATAAGCTGGGCATGAAGAAATTTGTTGCCTGTTCACAAGTTTGTCATCCACACTGCCCTCAGAATGAGGCTGAGTTGATCTATTTGGTCCTTTTGTGGAAAGAAAGAAATTTCTCCTAGCACTCTGCCTTTTGTCTTCCTTTGTAAAACAAACAGGTTTGCATTCCTTCAAAAAAAGTAAGGCTGTGAGCAGGCCAGGAAATGCAAATATGCTTCAAGGCACTACTAGTAAACTACAGCTCAAGTATCATATATGAAGCTAGATTACACCTTAAGGCAAATAAAAGGTGGCCTAAATTTACTGGCCGGTACCACCTCCATCTTCAGTTTTTAATTGAAAGAAGCAGGATTCACCAATTCCTCCTACATGATGCATAGAAGCAAGGTTTACGCTCCAGAACAAATGGTATGAATGTTTCACACACACCCTTAAGTAGTAGGGTAGTTTACCTTAATTTTCAACATTTTTGCCTTCAAGCAGTCATCACTGATCTGTTCTGCGTTATCCACTGGGTTCACTTGAACGGACATATCATTGACGTTTTTCTGCTTCAGCTCGTTCAGAGCACATTCCAGTTTTCCACTTGTTTCAATATACTAAAATAAACATATGCTTATTGAAGTATCATTCAAAAAGATAAGCTATTCATAACTTAGGTATGCAAGTTGCAACACCAACCATCTCAGAATTTTTTTGTAATTCCATCTTGAGGTGGTCCCGCTCAGCACTGACATCCTGGAGAAGTTTTTGTAGTTCATCTTTTTCTTGATTAATTAATGAGATTTGTTCTTCAAGTTGGAAAGAATGACTAGTTCTTTCAGCCAATAACTGGTCTTTTTCACTTGATATGCTATTTAGTGTCTCAGTTAACTGTTGAATCTGTAAAGGAGTAAAAATAGATAAGAAATGAGTTGGTCCTTGTCTATACACTTCACACTGAAAAACTAAAATTAGTTGTGTCAAATACAGACAAAAATTTCCAGTAATTCTAAAATTCACATTAGGAGCAAGAGAAGTTTAAAAATAGTTTCAGTGTTCTAATCTGAGAAAAAAATTAAAAAAGAAGAATAGCATTACACTCAGGGAACTCTACTTTAGCCAACTTTGGTTTCTGCTAAAGCAGCAGGAAAACTAAGAAAAGCAGTCAACATACATTCACATTACAAGAAAATAGAGATGGAAAATAAGTAGAAAATTAGCAAAAGACAAAGACAATTGCCCATCTATCTGCTCTAATGATTTGAACAGTAATACACTTGTCAACCTGAAGCAATCCTTAGTTATATTGTTTGATCTACAGAGGAAGAGTTTGACAGGTGAAAAGCGAAAATTGCAAAAAGATTGAGCTGGGAAGAGCTAAGTGGCAATACTTGCTGAATAACAGATACAATTTGAAAGTATGCAAAGCACCAAAGATTCCAAACCCACTCATAGTGTCTACACAGTACTCTTAAAGTCTGAATGAGCACACGTACAGCTTTTATCCAGTATATACAACTACCATCATATTAATCTGGGTCCATTCCAGGGAGCAGTCAACCCACCCAGTTATGAGGCTGAGAAGAGTTGAGGGTGCTACTTCTAAATATTACTAAACAATTACAGAATCCTATGTTCATGCTTGTTATAGCACAGCTGGTGTGCTGATAGTTTAAAATAGGATTTGTCTTGAGCAAAAATTTAGCTCAGTGTTTAAAACATCAGAAAATAGAATTGTGAAGTAGCTAGCTAAAAACCATAAACTCCCCACCTTGTTTGTTAGGCTGTCCTCCAAAATCTCTGACCTCCTCTGAACCTTGAACAGATGTTCTTCCCTTTCTTCAGCTTTCATTTTCTCATTGTTGAGGAGTTCTTGTTGACATTTCAATTCCTTTTCAGTTTCAAGAATCTGAGTTAAAGACAGGCCAACAATTATTTAGAAAGTTCTGAAATGAGATATAATCTCCTAACACATCAGACAACTCAATATTTCATAAGAATCAAAATACTTAACAAAAACCCAAACTGCTTTGGTTTGATTAGAAGAAGTTTCAAACTTTGTCTTTGAAAACCTTCTCCCAGATAAAGCCTCCCAGTTAGAATACTGGTAAGTCCTTAGTATTCAGCGTAAAGAATTATACAATGTATGCTACCAAATATGCTTGGACTTATTTACTGCAATCCTTGTTTCAGAGATGATGAACACAAAGCAGAGAGGTAATGTAAGTAGGGTTCACATTAAGAGCTATCTAGAAATTATGACTTCACATGAAACAACGTTATCAGTTGCACTGCTGCCAAAGTGCTTTTAAATTATTTTTCGCTAATTCTTACAGGAGTAGCATTCCTTTCACTAAACCTCTAGACTTCAAAATAAGTTTAGATTTTACAGCAATACAACCAAAGCTCAAAAATAGCTGAATTTGAATATATTGGTAGCATAAGAAGGTACTCCTCCCACCATAAATTTGAATCAACTACAGATCACTGAAGGGATTACCCTATCTAAACAAGGACTGCAGCTCGATGGACACCACCCAACCCCCAACCCATCCAACTGTCATCTTCACCATTGCCAAGACATGCTTTATCCAGAAGTGAAATGTCTATAGAAAATTCATCTGTTTCAGTTTCAACTTTAGAACTCAAGTACAAAGTATACTATCAAATTCATAAAAATGCCAATCAAGTGTTTTGGTCATTAAGTGTATATTTTTGCTGAGTCCTCATTCCTTCCTAAATAAAGTCGCCCTATAAGATTTTTGCAAGAGTTTGCATACATCTTAAAGCACAATTCCACAAGACAGAAATTAAAGCACACCAATATTCTTCAGTCTGGACATATAATACTTGTAAAGAATTTTTCCAAAGACAGCTTCAAGAATCAGCCAGTCTCCTCTGTTAAAGATATATAGTTATCATACTTTAACCAAAGAGAAAGCACCTTATCAATGCTCTTCTGTAGGTTAACCTCCAGTTTGTTCTTCTCTGCTTGAATATATTCCAGCATTTCCTGGAGCTGATCTCTCTCCTGTGATAACAAATTACATTGTTTCTCCAGCTCTTGAAGTTCCTCCTTTTCACACTCCGTCTTTTCTTTCAGTTCTCCCAATATCTGTTGCTTTTCCTTAGTTGCCAAATTTAAGTCCTCATTCAACTTGTCTATCTATGAAGATACAAAATCATGTAGAGTTCAGCAATGGAAATTTTTGTTAGTAATTATTATCATGACATCATCTACTAAAATCAGTAAGACAGCACGAGTTATTGTAGGTAAGCACCTGTTATTCTAATCAGTCCTTGAAGGGACATACTCTATATTAGTTTTGAGTTATTTTTTCTTTATTATTATACTTGCCTTTTCTTTCAGTTTATTTATTTCCTCAGTTAGTTTTTCTTCAGTATTTTGCAGTTTCTTTTCTCCTTCTGCTAGCACGTTTTTCTGAATATCAGCTTGTTCTTTCTGATGATTTAGCTCTTTCTGCAGAATTTCCATTTCTGCCAGAACTTTTAACAACTACAGAAAAAATGTTACATAGCTGATTACCCAGTATGGCTTTCTTAAACTTTGCTTATCTGGAGTTAAGAGAGATAAGTTAAGGCATCTGAATTTCTAGGAGAGAGCTATCTGAATAAACAGGATTTACTTTAGGAAAAAAAAATCTGAGCTGCATCAAGTTTAAGAACTTCAAAAAGGAAGACCATTTTCACAAGCAACCTTTACCTGTTAAAAAATAATTTTAAAAAAGCAGAAATAAGAAAGAGGAAAAAAATCTGTGGGGGAAGCAGGGCATGAGAACAGTTGACTATTTAAAGAAAAGAAAACAAATAAGAATGCCACATATCATACCACAGAACCCATGAAAGGCATTCTAATTCTTGTGGCAATTGTCACCAGCTAAAGGAATATTATGGCAAGTTGTGTAGTAGCGAGATCTACATATGTAAAGATTTGATAATCTTAGTTTACTGATTTCAGCTCTTACAATAGTTAGTCTATATACACTTATGAGACTGGAGATTCTACCTGAAGTCTGCTCAATTTCATTTTAAAGTTTATAATTCTTAAGAGAAGTCTGCAAATTCTTTTCGGAAAGAGTTAATTACCACACTTCAGTTTAATTTCAGAATTTACCAGCTTGATTTCTGTTAACTGCATCTCAGGCCAAGTTTGTCTGAAACAACGCGTTAAAATAAACACATTTTCTATGCAAATGCTTGGAATATTGAAGTCACTACCCTGCCCTGAAAATAAGGCACCAGGAAGGAGAAATGCAATTTTTTTTTTTTTTTCCTGGGTTTAGCTTTCTCTTTGTAGTTCATTCTCATTTGAAATGGTAAGAGACCTAAAGTCCTTTGATTTTAGTAAGCTTGGATTACTTCTACTGTTCAGTGCTAAATGCAAAGCCACTGTAGATGAAAACCGTAACAGGAACTTGGAGTGTTTGTCCAGCAGGCAGCAGACAACTGTAGCTAAACCCTGAGTGGCAAAGTCACCAGAAGTGTGGTAGCGGAAAATTAAGGGACAAGTACCAATCCAATCTGGACTTTGGAAAACTGGATTTTTCAATTTCTGCTGCTGAGAACAATCTAAGAGAGGAATAGATACTGAACAGCTGAGAGCTTAATGACTGAAATAATTGAGTGGTATAACGCATCTTTAAAACATTTATTTTATGCATACTCTCTCCTTGCTTTCCTGACAGTCGGCCTCCAACTGGTCTTTTTCAGCTTTAGAGATCTCTACCATCTGCTGGAGTTCATCTTTCTCCTGATTGAGTAAAGCAATTTTCTCAAGCTGCTGACAGGCATGCTCATTCATTGTTTTTTCAACTTGTTCTTTTTCTGCGTGTAGTTTGCCATACTCAGCAGAGAGGTGAGCCAGGTTTTCAGTTACTTCAGTGAGCTGAAAGAACAAAACTTATTAATATTGCTGATCGTTTCTTGCACAGGTAGAAATGATTTGTCAGTTTGGGGAAAAAAAGTAACTTTCTAATTTACTAAGATTTTTTTGTCCCAGTAGTCAGGTTGACATAGGAAAAGTGTCACTGGATCACATTTCACAAGCGCTATCTACACATATGGGTTGTTATTATCAAATGATTTTACAAAAGAAATGTCCATCAGTTTACTAATGTAAACAGTGGATGCAACAATTTTGTTTAAATGTTAACCATTTTTCAGTGCTTCTGTTTCATTATCAAGAGTGTGTAAAAACCTACAATATAGTGTAATTCCATAAAAACAATGCCATTCCTCTATCCACAGCAGATAATGCTTGATAGAATCAAGCTTAATTTTTTTAAAGCCACAATAGCTTCATATATGAAAAATAAGTAGACAAATTCATAGTAAGTGCAGCAAGCTAAGAATGAGCTGAATTGCCCTTCAGTTGCTTAAGTGTTCTCAGAACTACACAGCTGAAAGCATGTTATTAGAATAATGTTAAATAATGTTTAAGACTTAGAAAATAAATTGAGGTCAAATAGCAGCATTGATGTCTAATATTATATCCTTTAGCATTAATGCACGCACGTTTTGTTTTAAGTAAGGGCTGTAGCTCATGGGTCAAATTGCCAATTGATCGTCTCTTCACTGCTATTACCTTTGTGCCCTTCTTTTGAGAAGTAGTTAAAAAGCAGAAAAGTTTTTAATTAAGTTTTGTTACGACATTTAATGAACCCTTTCAAATTGAAGCCTGCAGAAGCCATAGGTTGCCTATCTTGATAGAATTTTTATTTGTTTCACAAAACTACATCTGACCTTCTGCTTCAGTTCAGTTGTTTCCTTCAATGCTTCTTGCACTTTCAAGAGTTGTCTTTCTTTATCTGAAATACTTTCTTTCAGTTCCACAATGGTCTCTTGATGTTGCCTGATAGAGTTATGAGCACATCTCAACTCTTCCTGCACTTCTGAATTCTTTGGACATGAAACAGTCAAAAATACATTAAAATTTGTACAGCACTTCCAAAAATTACAACACAAGTTTATCAGAACTATTGTCCTAAAGGAATAGGACCGTTTTCCTTACCATGTTAATTGTTTCCTGCACAGTGTTTCTTAGCTGGTCTCTCTCATTTTGAAGAGTCTCCAGTTGCATCTTATGATCATCATCTCCCTCTGTCATAGTGCTCACTTCTTGACAGTCATGCAATTTCTGAATAAAATCTGTTTGCCCCACTCTTTCAGACTCCCTGTTAAATTCATTGGCTTTCATTTCTTCCATTTCATGCATTTTCTTCCGTGTCTGGCTCAGCTCTTCTCTTAGAAGAAGTAATTCCTGCTCAACAGATTTTTCTTGGATGTCTGGTATCTATTTTATACAAAACCAGAAATCAACACAACTAGAAGTAGCTTTAAGAGAATTATATCTGGCCTTTGACAAGCTAGTTTATGTAAAATAAACAGAACCAGTGTTTTAAAGAGGTTTGTGTACATATAGAATAATAGGATTTGGCTGAATTCAGTATGTAATTCAAGTTTCTTGAAAATGATACGTGTGTAAGTAAAATCTGAAGGGATGTCTTCTAAAAGAAGTTGCCAGAAACAGAACTTCATGGCCATAGTTTAAGCCTGAGGAAGAAACAATACATCTTGTCCATATTTCTAGTCTCAACAGTAGATAATAAGGTGTCATTTTTTCAGCCTATCCACCTCTCCATAAATATTACTTTAGGCATATGCTTTATAAATGTATATTTTTAAAAAGTGCAACAACACACACACATACAATCGGCATGTCCAGTTAAGGAAAACGTTGGCTGTAAAAGGTCCTTAACACACATTGTCAAGAAAACAAAACCAAAAAGATTTCTTTGCCTTGTAAAAAGCATAACTATCCCTTCCAGATAAGCAATTTTTGGGTTCAAATACTTATTTACAGAACCATTTCCCTATGCAAGTCAACTCCTAACACCACCATTTTGTATCAAGAAAAAAAAAAAAATTATTTACAGGAAAAGTTTGTCATATCCTACTATTAGTTGTCCATATACAACTAACAGTTCTGGTTGAACTACCTTTCAAGTAATCAATAATTGTGGTGTTTAATGGCCTGTAGTCAAGTAGCAGGATCCTTCTCTCATTTGTTTTGCAAGTTATTTTCACTCAAGGTAAAGTATAGGTTTGTAATAGAAAGCATACATATTTAGTCTAATAATTACCAGAGTTCCTTCTCCATACTCTTCTTTTTTTGAATGTAACCTGTCCAGCTTATCTTGCAATGAATTGTTCTCTTGCGTTAGGAAAAATATTTGTTCCTTTAGAGCCTGAAGCTGATCACTTTCTCTACAGCTTTTGTTTTCTGATTTTTCTGCAGCAAGCTGATCTCTCTCCAATGTGATGTTCTTAATTTCTTCTGTCATCTGTGATAACTATAAAGTGTGCAAAGATAGCATTTTCATCAATTCAAATCAAAAAATTAAATGCAAAAATGAATTTATTCTGCTACAGTATTTTTAACTGTAACCAAACTGCGGAAAAAAAGAAAATCCAGAACAGTCTTTGGCCTGTCACCTGTTTTAAATGCCAACTTTTTAGTAGTCTCTTCTCTAATACTGGCCACATTTTATTTACAAGAAATCTAAGAAGCCCCATATGAATCAATTCTTTGCTTATTTTTATGCATCTGCTCTTTTTTAGAAGATGCAAATACTAAATTAATGTTGATAAACTTAGTGGGCCTGGCAGCTGATACACTTCAAGCATAAGTCTAGTTTCATCTATTACAGATTCTCCTGCCAAAGAAACTGTTACTGAACATAACATGCAGTATTCTTACCACTCTTCCCTGCCAGTTGTACACAAGCATGCAAACATTGGATCAGCTTCTGCTACACATTATGAACTCAGTTGCCACTTACAACCATGTGCTAGACTTGGCATTGAGACTTAAGCGCTACAAATCATAAGCTTCATTACTACTCCTGGGTAACCCTCATCCCTTCTTCCATTTATCATCTCATGTCACCAGGTAAGTTGGTAGCTATGGAACACACTAGTTAAGCAAATGTTTATTAGGGCACAATACCAGCTGCTCATCTCTGCAGAGATTTACCCTATGGAGACTTGAATTGGACACTACTTTCTCGACCATATTCTACCAAAGGTCTAGAAATTTAAGGGCAAGCAGAAGAGACTGCAAGCAGACTAGCAATGCTTGTTTTCACAGTACAGGGAAACACGTTAAAGCATTTTATTTTTGAATGATTATGTAACATCTTACCTGTATTTTAAGTTCATTAACAGTTTTCCCGAGTGTTTCCTCAACACTCAGAATCTGAGACTCTTTCTCAGAAACAATTTTCTCCAGCTTCTTAACAGTTTCCTGAGATTGCTGGAGAGACCTCTGTGCATTTCTCAGTTCTTCATGTGCTAAAATGTTCTTTAGAATAAAAGAAAATTCACAAGACAAAAATGCAATTGTTTTGCCACGTTAGGAAGTACTCTTCAAGAGAAAGAACTAAAAATAAAAATAAAAAAATACACCACAAAAAAAATCCAATCCCCAATCCCCCATATATTTCAATATATATTAATTGCTTTTATATTCTTTCCCCTTAATATGTATGGTCCATTTCAATAAAGGCAGAATCCCTACCATTGAAACAGTGTCCTTTATATCTTCTTTGAGTTGGTCTCTCTCGGATTGGAGAGATTCCTCTTTTTGTTTCAGGTGATCTCTTTCCTGAGTGAGAGATTTTATTTCTTCCCAGCATCCACTAAGCTGCTGATGAACTGCCTGAATCTCTGAATCCTTCGCCTCCAATCTCGCCTCCATATTCTTTTCTTGCTCTTTTAATTGTTCTATTTCATTTAGCTTTTGATGAGCCTGAGCAAGATCATCTTTTACATGAAGGAGGTGTTCGTGCTCTGCTGTCCTTTCTTCCAATTCTTGCATTTTATTAGAAAGCTTTAGTTGATAAAGGAAAATAACTTCACTGTCATGCAAAACAACATACGTACATGATCTCACAGATTCATTATCTGCTTAGAAAAGCTGGCATCCTTTCACTCTTCAAAAGTGTAGAAAATTTTGTTTCACTTAAATGTCAACAAGATTATAAATGGAGAATTAAATAAGTATTTGTTTCCAGAACCTCAGAACCTCTTCAAAAAGAGGTTCCTTTAAAACCATTTTAGCAGGAAAAGCCTTGCTAAAACACAAGACGACATGAAACTGTAGTCTATCAAATCCATAGCTGAATGACAGCCATACCATTTGGAAAAAGGTTTGTCAGAAGTATACATCTTATATTCTTTTTCCTCCTATTTGCTAAGTAATGCAGTGATTCTCTTTGGTTTGAAAAATATTCTATTTCGTTTCTTTTAAAGCAAAATTCTAAACAGTTGTCTGATGAGATGACATTGTTTCTATGACTTCAGAGGGAGTAGGTGACAGCTGCATATTTAAAGTATATTTGCATAATAAAGAGAAAACTTAAGAATTTAAGGAAAGAAGAACTAAAGGAGTATAGAAGGAGAACATAACCTTGAGTAAAATGTTTCTTTGCCTATGAATAAAGAGGTCATTGAGATGCATAATCGTGTGACCTCATACAGCTGGCATAGAACAAGTAACATCCACTAAAACTAGAATTTTAATTACAACATTATACCTTGACCACTTCTCCAAATGACTTTTTTAATGCTATGAATGAATTACTTGCATCTTATACGTCAAAAAGAGGAAGATGACACTGACCTCGAATTTCACAGAATCCAAAGCTGTTTTAGACTCTTCTATTTCTTTAGACAAATAATCTAATTGGAGCTTCATCTGTGCATTGTTCTCCGAAGCAGCTATGTATTTCTGCTCTAGTTCTTCATGGAGCTGTTTAAGTGCTACATATTCCTGATCAGAGTTTACATATTTCAGCTGTGCATCTGCTAGATCTTCTTTTGATTTTTCAATTTCTTCAGTCATGTATTTAAGTTTAACTTCATTATCAGCTGCCTCAGAGAGCAGCTTTTCTCTTTCCAATTTTAGTAGGTGTAGCTCCTCGCATTTTTCAAGTATCTGTGAGAAAAAACAATATTAACAGCATCTTAAGTCAGTATTCATTACAGCTGTATAATAAAAAAATACGTTCATATGCAGGCTTAAGAAACAAATACAAGTAAACACAGAGTGCGGTACATTCTAGACTTCCAATAAAACAAAACCCAAACAATCCTTCAAAGAGATGCGAGAAAGACAAGCCCCAAAGGATTCAAAGAACCATCAAAACTCTCCTCTAACTCTTTAGATGTTCTTTACATATTTCTTTTCAATTATTTGAGCTAGGACTGGACTAACAGTTCTAGCTACGGCTCCTGAACTGATTGAGTACTTTGATATGTCAACACTATATGTGATATAGATTTTATGAAGTTGTTAACATCTAATTAAGGTTTCTTTATAAGCAGAAGTAGGTCACTGGCAGGTTTTGGAACATTCTACAAAGTATTCACAACCAAGTTTCTGCAAGATTACTTGCCTTGAGCCATAAGTGCACATATTTAGTGGCAGGTGTTCGAGGATTTAGAAGAAACACAGACTTGCAAACAAATCTTAAAACACATTTGTAGGAAACAGTATACTCAACTATGCCCTGCCAAGGAACAATAAAATTCCCTTGCAAATTCTGAAAAACTGAAGTTAAACTTCTTACTTCTCAACCAACATTTCTACTCAGAGGTCTTGAAATGTACTCCTCACCCATCCAGACAAAAATTCAGTTCTAGAACACTGAACAAGGATGAAACACCATTAAACCTACATTTGCAGTTATCAAATGATGACCATGGTAAATAAGCAAACTTTGTACTAGAAATACTTCATTAGTTATAGCAGACTATAACTAAGCACACGTTTCTTAATTTATTCTAGAGTGCAAGTATCAAATACCTGAGGAACAATAGCATAATGAATTTTGTTGCAAGATCTGATGTTATTTGAGCCGAGACAATTTTTGTCTTTAAAACTTCCCATCCAACGGGCCTCTATTAATGTGTTACTAGTCATGGAAGACAACATGTACGGAAGTCCAGCTCCAAAGTACTTAGATGTTTGTTTACCTCTCTCTGCTGCATCTCAACAGTATTTGGTAGAGACTGAAATTCTGATAGCTCATTTACTTGCTTTTGTAGAAATGCATTCTCTTCCAATACATTTTCTAGCTCTGCTTTTAAGTCAGATGACTTTTTTTCCAGCTCCAGAAGAGAAAGAGATTCTAGAGGATCAACAAGTTTAGATTAATAAAAGAGTGTGAGAGAAGAAGGATTTAAGCAGTTTAATAATGCTCTCTGGATGTCAAGTCTAGAAAGGCTGTTTCATAAATGGTCAACAATTAAAAGATGAAACTACTGCTTTGAGTTTAGTCATCACTTGTTTAGGTTGGCACACAGTTTATTTCACATTCTCTCTGATATCCTTCATTAACTAAATTGTCTGAATGTGATATACAAAGCATTACAAAAAATTGCAGTTTTCCAAATATTTTAAGAAAGTGCTAAAGCAGTGACTGTGTTCCATCAGTATCAGAGGTTCCAATATATATATATTTTTTAATCTTGACAAATGCTTCAATGCAAAAAGAGCCAAAATCTTCCCTACAGCTCAAATGGGGAAAAGGAAGAAGGAGTAGGGAAAGGAAAAAAGCATGAACTTAAATGGAATAGTACCTTTTGGAACTTTTCCCTCCATCAGCGATGTTAGCCTTGTGTTTTCTTGAAATACAGACTGCAACTCTTTCTGCAAATCAGCTTGCATTTTTTTGTAGTTAGCTTTTCCTGCTTCTATTTGGCTTTGATAAATTTGCACATCCTTTTGCATTTGCTTGTAATTATTTAAGAGTTCATTCTTCAGGAAAACAAAACAACATGCAGTTCACAAACAAAATACAAGTCTACTTGCTTAACAGTTAACTATTAGATCTCTCATATTTCCTCCTCGCCCTGAACAACTTTGGCCTTGATAAGTATAACAGAAGAATTCACAGTTAAAACAGTTTCATTCCCACTAGAGAAATGTAACAAAATGTATCTTACATTAGAAGTCAGAGCTGTAATTATTTTTCCTGTTTCATCTTTACTCCTTCAGAACTCAGAAGTCAACTCCATCTCACTTTTCTGAATTCATAACTCTTACTGTTTTGCTCCCTGGTAAAAATCAGACTTGTAGTCTTCTGTCCTAGAAACTTCTCAAAAACTATTTGTCACTCTCTTCTCTGAGAACAGAAAATTGAAGACCTACTTCTGCAATACAAGCCTGATTTCTTCTCATCTTTCTCTTGAAGACCTGTTTTCCACAAGTTCCATAGTTAAAACATTACTTTGAGCACCTCAGTCACTAGCCAAATCTTGTCTTTACAGATTGCCTTCTTCCCTAGTCTGGGAAGAAAGAGTGCCCCAACAGTATTTGGTACAACTACAAGAGCAGTTTAAAAAGTACTTGCCATCCTCTCCTTCAGTTCCAAATTTTCAGTTCTGAGAAAAGCAGATTCTTTTTTGGCATCCAAGGCTATGGTTTCACTATCTAAGAGGGATTTATTCAGCTTTTGAATTTCCTCAGTTAGTTTATCAGAGTCTCCCTGGAAAAGACAAAAACTCAAAAAATTAAGAAGACCATAATAAAGCAAATATCATCATTCTATTATGGTTAAAATGTAGAAGAGAGACTCATAACATGGTACATTACACCATCTAAAAGGAACAGGAGGACACAAAGATGGGATAAAGTACGGTATTTCTCATAGCTTTACTTCAGAGTACTGCTTTATAAAACAAGCTTCTTGAAGGAGAACTGATGATGAAGTGATTAGCGTTTTAAAACGTCATAAAGTAGCTAGTATCTGCTGAGCAACAGATTTTAATCACACCAAGGCTATACTTAAATTTAACTCAGTCCCACAGAAGCAAAATCCAACACAGCCCTCTCAACCCCAGCAAAAATCTCATATTTACCACTGAAAAAGATGTGTCCTTCTTTTCCACTCCCACTTTCTGTAATTCTTCCACACGATTTTGTAATACCTTTATTTTGTTCTCTTTCTCTTTCAGTTGTTCCAGGCTGGACTTAATTTCCATCTAGAAGTTACATAACAAGAGAAAGGAAAATCATGGTTCTCTTTTTTTTTTTCCTGGTAGTAATCTAAAAAAAACCAACTCCTTTTTACATAGTGAGCACTAGAAAGATTAGACATATCTTCCTTATAACTGGTAAAACTAACCAGAGCTCAGTGAAGCCTAGATCATCCATAGTAGAGAATATAATCAAGAAAAAACAATGTTCCATAGAAGTCTTACTGCATGCAAGTCTGAGACAGGCTCACCTCAAGTTCTTCATTGTACGCTTCAGCATTTGAAACAATATTCTTTAGATTGGTGATTTCATGCATTAGTTGTATCTGCAGAGCAAATTGAAGCAAAATTGCAGAGGATGTTAGAAAGCACCCACACCAACAATTTTAGTTGCCATCACCGTGAAAATAAGCAAGGTCTACCTTATGTTTTCTTTTCTATTAGTCAGCAAACCCTGCATATGTATTTAAACAGCTACAAAGCAAGTTGCCACATATTCTTTCAAATTAATAGATGAAATGCAAAGCTCTACTTCAGCTTTCCAGCAATTAAAAAGGATTCAAGTACAATTTAATATGCAACAGCTCAAGAAGCGAGAGTAATGCGATCAAAGCAATTCACGCATAAACTATACAGTTATGAAACTTCAAACTCTCGTCATGTTAATTAGCATTATCACACAGTGCAGATATTTATGATAATCTCTTCATTGACAAGAAGGAGGTGTCAAAATGGAGGTTAAGTAAGCAAGCCATAAATGTGTTAAAGTTGCATCCTCTGAAAGGGGGCACAAGTAGAAGACTGGATATAAAAGCACTTCTAAAACGGAAGAGCTCTTCTCTTGCTCTTTGTTAAAAAAAGCTTTACAATTAGCACTCTTCTTTGAGTATTTCTATATAGTTACAAATATAGTGAGAAGAAAACATGAGCTGTAATTTTCAGAATAGAGGACAGCTGCAGAAGATACTGTACTATGAGGGCTTCCCTGAAAGTAATGCCTCCTATTTTAATATGTTGGCCCATGACATCAGAGGCAGGTGTTGGTGAGATGGCAGTAGAGGTTGAACCTTCCCACCAATATTCCTTTCCATGTTGTTGCCGCGTGACAGATGGCAGCAGAGGGGCAGTCTGACCAAATGGCGTCTGGCATGGAAGTGAGGATGAAGCAAAGAGGTGCAACTGAATTCCTCTACGTGAAAAAAATGACACCCATTGACATTCATCAACACTTGCTGGACATTGGAGACCAAACAGTGGATGTGAGCGCAGTGAGGCAGTGTGTTTCAGCAGTGGCATCTGTGATGTGAAAGACAAGCCATGTTCCAGATAACCATGCAGATTTTGACAAGCAGAGCATGCAGAATCTTGTTCACTGCTGGCAAAAATGCTTAGCCAATGGTGACAACCATGTTGAAAAATTATTTTGTAGCCGAGAATTTGCTCTATCAAACAGTGTTATTGTGCTCTTTGTATCTGTTGTAGTTTCCAAGGAAGTAAATAGGAGGCATTACTTTTTGAGCAAGCTATGTATGATATGTGTCAGAAATATCTTAATGTAATTTTTCAGAATTGAGTTTACCTCTGTGAATCTGAACTGGTTGAAACTGATGGTTTCAACTAGGTGGTTTTAGTTGAGTATGTGACCTTTCAGTTATGCTATAATTACTCTGCTATAGTGGTATTGACAAATGCTAACATTTTATGGACTGTCTTCAGACACTGATCCGAAGACGTGATTTGTTCAAGAAAGTAGTTCGTGCAATAGAAACTAGTTTAGAACATTATATTTGTTATTAGCTACACAAAAGTTTTTCAGGGGACAAATGTAACAGAATTTTTTAAATGTTGGCTTCAGAATACACCTGATATGGAAGCTAGCACAAATAATCTATTATCAAAGAGTCTTCTAAACACAATCCTAAATACAAGTTAAATCATAATAGATTATGTATTCCTTTTGTTTAAGATCCATAAATCTCTGGTGGGGAACTACAGAAGAAACAGGTGATCTCGTTACATTGAAACCTGAAACAATAGCGTTAAAAAGATGCAACTTCCGCTTTGACTTTAGTGTTGTGGTAACAGGATACTAAATAGCGTAGTGTGTACAGGCAGTTTGCAGCCAACAGAAAGTATCCAGTTCCTTCTAGCAAAGTTACTGGGAGAAAAAAAAACAATAAAATACATCTATGTCTCAATACCTCATGTGTCTTTTTCTTCTGTAATTTATTTCACAGTCTAGCCCTTGGGCAACTAGAACATTATGTCTAAATATATATGTATGTATTACTTGTAACAGGATTAAAGCATATTAAAAACAGACATCTGGACCAAAAAAGAAAAGTACATCTCATGAAAAGCACAAGGAAGTGAAGAGGACAGGAAATCCTCATCTCCAATATCATATATTATCCACTAGATAGCTTTACCATTTCTGACTTTGTGGAAGAAAACAGCATGTTTAATTTTTCACAGAAATTACTGTTCACTTTATTACTCAGTTAATGTTCAGAGTTAATGCTCACATAGCTCTGGCTTTTTTTTTTTTTTTTAAAAAAAAAAAATGCACTGTTGGATTTTCATTNAAAAAAAAAAAAACGTGTAAGACTGAACTGTCTTATACAAAACGTTTTCCTTAATATGTTTCTCAGATCACATAGCTATTAAATCATACTTCACTTTAACTTTAAAACAATTCTTCAGTGCATTTATGCATGAAAAAGATTTGGCTGATTTCTTTAAGAGGCTTTTCACATATTTGTGTGTATATATGTATATACACAAACACAAAAATAGCATGGATACATACACACAGATATAAACATTTAACCAAACTTCAGCATGCAACCTTTCAAATTTCAAGTCTGAATTTTACACTGTAAGTCCACTTTAATTCTGGTTTCATTCATTCTGCTGCTGAGCACAGCTTACACCACCACCTGTTTGTGAATCAACATACAAGTGGAGCTTAGTACACTAAACTCTAGAAAACATTTGAGTATAGAGAATCCTTATCCATCTGCATTTCAGTGTGCCTTACCTCATGATCTTTTTGTGTTTCTTTTTCTAGTGCTTCAAATTCATCCATTTCCATCTTGTCCTTCAGTTTCTCTTTCATTTCATTTAATTCTGATTTCAACTGCTCATTTTCTAATACTAGGTTATTAAAGTCAGCTTGCAGGACATGGACCTCATTCATTGCAATATCCTGAAAAAGTACGACAAACTTTAGGAAAGGTTATTGGAATTTTGGCATTACTTCTAGGAAAATACAAGACAGGCTTACCTTTTCTAGGGCTAAAGCTTCACAGAGTTGTACAGACTCTTCAAAGTCTCTCTGGGTCTAGGAAAAGGATTGTTTTCAGTTAACTGATCTACAAGATTGAGCAGATTTACTATATTCCTTGTTGCTTTTCACTGCTAGCCCTGCTTAAATACCAAAGCTCACTAGCTCATTTACCACTAAAATATCCCAACTTCATAGAAATGACCAAGACACTTTCCTTTCTCACTAGTTATAATTCTTAAGACATACAGAAGAATATTGGTGCTCTAAAGAATAAGGCTGATCTTACTGAGAACAGTGTAATATCTATACACTAAGTGTTGTGGTATAACCTACCAGGCAGTTAAGCACTATGAAGTTGTTTGCTCATTCCCATCTCCCAGTGGGATAGGGGAAGAGAATCAAACCAAAATCCAAAGTGGGACTTCTGGTTGAAGATAAAAGCTACTTATTGAGACAGAAGAGGAAGAGAAAAGGACAATAACAGTAGTGATACTAATACTATATATATTTACAAACAAGTGATGCCTGAGAAATTGCTCACAACCCACCAAATGAAGCCCAGCCAGTCCCTGAGCAGGGACTGCTTGCCTGGCCAAATACCCCCAGGTTTTTTTTTTTTTCTTTTTTTTTTTTCCCACATATGGTATGGAATATCTCCTTGGCCAATTTAGGTCAATTGTTGTGATTCTGTCTCCTCCCAACTCCTTGTGCTCCCTTCGCCACCCTTATTAGCAAGACAGTTCAAGAAGTTGAAAAGTCCCTTACTCTGTGCTCACACTTCTGAGTATTAACTAAAATAGGGATATGTTATCAACATTGCCTTTTTTTTAATCCCCTCCTACAGCCAAAACATAGCATCATACTAGACACTATGAAAGGAAAAGAGAAAACAACACAAAAATCAACTCTGTCCCAGCTGAAACCAGGACAGTTAAGACAAATTAAAGACATTGTGATGTTACCCAGTTCACGCTAGGTCCATCAGTCCATTCTATATCTGGAATTTGATCAGGAACAGTAAAGCATAGGTTGTCATGCTCAGAATTCTCTGTTAACACAGCTGAAAAGGAAGATGCATTCAAAAGAAATGTCAATGAAAGGACCAATCAACAGTATCCTACAATATTTGCAAAAAAAGAAAACAAAAACACATATCTTCCCATAAAAATTAAAAATAACAGCTTGACAAATGGATGGGTAATAAGGTTCAATTCAGCAACAACACCACCCAATTATTCTCTCATCTTAATTCTAGCTTTCTTTGTGCCTTGGTCTACATCTTCTAATAAGTCCTTGAACTCCTTTATATTTCAGTTTGATCTTTGAGTAATGACTTCTCTGTACTTACAGAGTAAAACTCTAAGATCCTCAATACCTATCCCCCCCTCCCTTTTCTTTTTCTGGGGATAATGCTTCACTTTAAAATCTTCTTGCAAGCAGGTACATTTGGTTAACAAAAAAAATCTCCCTTGAGCTATATATATTAGAGTAGATTTTTATTTCCTTTGGGAAGCTAAGCAATGCTTGTCAAGTTGTTTGACAGGGATTTGCTACACATTATTTCATCTAGGGTGGTCAGACTCAAGTTTCCACTTTTAAAAACCAAACAGATTTATTTCCATCACAAGAACTATCAGTATCATTGTGCTAAACACACTCCACTTCCAGGTAGTATTCTTTGTTCACAGACAAATCTAACTCCCTATTATGAAAGCACAGGCAGCTCTTTCAAACCTAGGTTCACAGAACAATCTGAATAGCATAGTGGCAGCTAAAAGTATTATTAGCAAATGAAACTGATTTTTAATTTGGATTTATAAATAAAGGATTGTTCTTCATTTCCAAGTTTTCATTTCAATACTGCTTTGCAGATTTTTTTTTCTCCCCTAAAAAGATACTTACAGTCCTCTGCCTCTGGTAGTGATGACCGAGACATTTTCATCTTTTTGGTTCCAGTTAACATTGTTTTTTCAAAGTCTTCAAAATAGTTCACCTTGTCCCGGTTTATTTTACCTGGAGCCCACGTGACTCTCCTTCTTCTCTTGGCCTTTAAAGAAAAAAGGAAAAAGGAATTTACAGAACATGATAGTTGAAGAACTAAGATAACGGATGTTGTGTTAGTCTAGTGCTACAACAGTCCTGTAGTCCTAACCAGCTTTTTTTTTTTTTTTTTTGCAGTTTCTTCAAAGCTGAACTACAGCATAACAGTTTGAAAGCAAAACTCCTTGCAGTTTCTTCAGTGCAAAGCAGCATTGAATTAATACTCAGAAGTGATTTAAATAACTTACTCCTTCAAAAAGTGTGTAAAAATTGCCCAATCCATCACATATAACTATATTAAAATTCAAGACTAAGCACTACTTAACTCAAACTTTCTTCATTTTCACCATAACCCTCTGTACTTGACATTAGCTTCCGTCAAGTATTTCAGAATTAAGAGAAAAGATCTAGAACATCTGCTCTTACTTTAGCACTCTGTTTTGATGAAAATGAGGCAGAAGTCACCAGCATCTCAGTTAAGTTTCGTATCCTGTCCTCCTGTGCTTTTTGAAGACAATTTTTTTCTTCCAACAGCTGGGCCAGCTGATCTTTTTCCATTGCGTGAATTTGAGTCTTCAAGGACACCTTCCATGAAAAGGATATTAAATCATAGTGACATTGAGAGTACAAACTACTGTTACAGAAGATAAAGAAATCTTAGTATTTAGAATTGATACCATGTACATATATTCTTTTATGTATGGGAGTAGCTGTCTCTAATCTTTGAAAAAACAATTTTGTCTACAATTTACCAGTAGATTTAGCATTTGAGGGTTAAAATAGCAAAACAAAACAACTCCAGATTTTTCTAAAGACTTAAATATGTATTAAGAAATATTCTTCCAAATGCAAGAGTTTTAAGTTGTCCTTTCCACAGTGCCAGAAGCCTGAAATTCTTTCAGAGCTACGACTCAACTGCCAAATAACACACTTCTCTAATGCATGTTCTCTCTTACAATTTTAGGTACTGATAATTTATATTCTGTCGTAGAGAAAGTGTGTTACAGTAGCTAGTTATTTGTCAATATAATCAAAAGCTTGTGACACCCAAATACTTAAAGATAAACACACGTGATTTTCCAACAAACTTTTCTGTATGTAATGTAATTACTTTCCTGACTACCTACTGTCTCCAGATATAACAAGCACGCCCCTAGGTGGAATTTTTTACTGAAAATTATTTAAAAATAAAAAGCCAGCTTTTTTCCCCCTTCATATTCTCCTCAGTGCTCAAAAACAATGCATCTTTTGATGATTTAAATAGTCAAAAAATATGCCCCAAGTTGTGATTTTTTCCTGCGCTTTCTATTGTATGATCTAATCTCTTGCAACACTTGCATGATTCTCAACAACACCTTAAATTTTTTTTTTTTTTTGGAGAAGGGTGCATATGGGAGACTACACCATTTGGTAGGAAATTGTTATTGTGCATTTCCAGAAAGTATCTTCAGCCTATACATGACAGAGTTTACCAGTGATCTTGTACAGTTGCAGCTTATTGTAATTTTGGCTGAATATCAGCTGGGGAATACAAATTCATTTGGAACCTTTAATTGCAATTCAATAAGTTATTGAGTATCAGTTAATTACTGCAATATTAAAGTGTACTGTAAGGTACCACAAATTTCTTAAACACATTCGCCTACAAAAAACCAATTGTTGTCAGTCGGTTGGTCTCATTTAGTATTAGCTTTCATACAGATACGTTGATTGTTGTCTTGTTATCAACTGTTCTACATTTCATGCCACTTTTTCAATTTCTATTTTCTCAATAGAAGTGAGAGAACATCAGCTTAAACAGTTTCCCCACTCCTCCAGATTTAACCGGTTTCAGTTTAAGAAAGTGTTTTTAAATAGCTACCAGTTTACATAAAGTATATATGCACACACACTTGCATTTACTGTGCACTATATACTGTATATATATTACAGGTACGTATACACTATAAAAAGAAACACATGTGTATATATGCTCGCGCATACATGTACATTTATGTAATAAATACACTAAACTTCTTACTTCCTCCAGTTGCTTTTTCAAATCCAGAATTTCTTTGCGACATCTCTTCAGGAGAGCATCATCATCAAGTACTTCATTGACTTTTGGAGTATTCTTCATTCCTTTGGCTGTTTTGGCAAACTGGAAGAGCAATCATATTCTCTCATGGACTATAATAATTAATAAATAATAAATCAAGAGTAACTCTCTCATTTTCACCCAACAGAAATAAAAAAAAAAAAAAACATATTTAAGCAAAAATACACCTAGTCATTTTTGATTAATGTAAAACTCATCACTAGTTCAGTTACCCTCCCTTTTTGTAGAAGTTGCCTAAAACACTGTGTTGAGAGAGACTTTTAGTTCTGTTTGCAAAAGCAAACAAGGGAAAACAGAGGTTATCTGCTCCAGGTGAGGCAGAAAAAAGAGCTTCAGCTAGCTAGCCTAGTGTAACAAAGGGACACAGAGTATAAAGCAAACATACTTCATGTACTTCAGTGAACAGAGGATCTTCAGAAGATTCAAGCAACTAAATACCCTCATCCATTACATTTTTGCTCTAACCTATCAACATTAAAGTCTAGATTGAAAACAGGCAAGTTGTTTTACCTGAAGAGTACTGAGTGTTTCATCAAAAGAAACAGGAGTAATTGTACAAATAATAACTGTTTTAGCATTTCCTCCAAGAGAGTTCTGCAGAATTCTAGTCAGCTTGCTGTCTCTGTAATTTATGAAACTGGTGGAAAAGCAAGAAAGAAGAAAATGAAGAAAAATCATTATCGTACAGAAAACCAAATGTATTTTCTAAAGGTGACAGATCATTTGAAAGAGTTATCCATATAAAATACCATTTAAAGAAATTAAAATGCTTTATACGTAATTTATTAACGTCTTATTTTAAAACAGGTATGTAAACAGAAGGGCTTACCCAGAAGGGTCATCACAAAGCTTTTTGATAACTTGACCCAGAATGAACAAGCTCCGATTTATATTGCAGCCTTCTTTCAGTCGGAGACCTAGGTATCACACAACGTTTTATTCAAGGGAAAAAAGATACATTTTCAACACGTCAAGATTTTGTGCTGCATTATGCTCAGAGGGAATGTCCAAGAGTTGAGTACTACAACACACTGTGACCCATCAGCAGCCTGTATCAAACCCTTTGGACTAGCCAAGATAAACCAAATCAGTCAACTATTAAAAAAAAAAAAAAAAAAAAAAGATTTAATANAAAAAAAAAAAAAAGAGCTTTAATAATCTTCACTTCGTAGGTAGTCAGGGCCATAAGAATGGGTTCTGTTTGCAAAGCCTGTATTGTATTTAGACATCTAAATAATTTAGGCATTTGCAAAAAGATCTAGTAGAATTTAAGTATAACAAATCAGGCTTAGATACAACTTTCAGGTTAGTTAGCCTTTTTGAGAGAGAATATTAACACATTATGCTCAGAATACTTTTTTTTTTTTCAAATTTAAAATAGATAAAGGCATTTTTGTGCTTCATGTTGTCGTTTTAATTGCTTTATTGTTAAAAGAGCCATCTACTTACTCTACAGCTACAAATATAACAGTCTCTACAAGTTCCTAATGATTTATTTACTACAAACTATTCATCTTCGCTCTTTTAGTCCAGCCTATCACTCTTGCTGGACCTGCTTCAGTAGAAAAGGCATATTACTAAATTGTTCGCCCTAGATAATATTCCCAGTATTTCCCTGAGCAGATCCTGCCCTGCCAAGTAGAAAAGATATTATTGATAAATAATAACAGTACATAGATCAAGGCATTTCCTTTCCATCACAACCTCTCATTAAAGGTTAAATAACAAAAATTGTCATGAGGAGAACCTTATTTAACACTCACCCTCAGATCCTGTTTGACTAGCTCTTTCACTGCCTGCCAGATCTACCAAGTTCTGCAAATTAAATATTTCACAGGTTAGTTCTGGGAGGAATTTAGCTCTAGATCCTCTTAATTCTATGAAATTCTTAGCACAGATTTAAACTAGAATTATGTTTTGGAAAAAAAAAAAAGTGTTCTTATTACTGGAAATAATCTGCAACTCCACAATACATCAACAACTAATTTCAAGGTGCTTAAAGATATGAAATAAGATCAAAGTCTATTAATGCTACCCTGACTGCTATTTCAAACTTCACCAAGCAGCAGTAGAACAAGCAGGCCAGAAAAGTCTCTCTCCTATTAGTAGAGGTTATTACACAAGTCAGATGGAACAGTGATACAGGAGACAGAGTGGGTGAAGAAGAGTAGGGCTCAATAGCTATGACGAGGTGGAAAAAAGCGGGCAATAGCTCATTCAGATACTGTATAAGCAGTGGTTATGCTCAGATCCCAGGGCTTTTTAACATCAAGTTAGATCAAAGTTGTTTCCACAAGGATTGACTTATTGCTATTCCTGACTCTAAATGGTCATGCCCATGCGGATTTTAGCTCATGTGCTTTCACCTTGATCTCATTCCTCTTCATTCAGCAAAAGGCTGTATAGAAAAGCATCTGGAAACAAAACATTCCCTTACAAGATCAGGGGTGTATTCCCCCACAACTTACGTTATGTCACATACTAGAAATCCGCTGATGCTAAGTTGCTTTACTTTTGGAAAAGTGAACTTTCTGGCCACTACAGACATAGGCCACTTGTGTTCTTTTGGTAGAGATGTCACTTCAGAACTACATGTAGAAGTAATAGAAGCCTTAAGATTAACTGCTTAAGAAATTATTTCAATGGGCTTGTCAGTGGTCAGGAACAGACACAGGGGAAGCTATTTCTAACAACAGTGTTAACACTGACAATAGCCCCTTACACTTTCGGGAAGGGCATAACACTCCCCAGTCTAGCATGAATTGTCTAGAAAGCATAGCCAGGTCAGAATTCCCTTTGGTGAGAGATCATCCTCTAAATAACACCCCAGGAGTTTCCCCTCTATACAGATGATCAAAAGCATGATTTGTACCTTAGAAATATCTGATAGAAGTTAACAACAAATCATGCGCTTGTAATGTCAGTAACATTTTCTCACAGACAAGCTGCAACAGTAAATTCTCTACTTAAATGCTAATTTAATAACATCTTACCAAGTGGGACACCATCACTGCTCCATCACAGTTCCCATTTGCAAGGTCACTTCGTTCTTTGCTTTCAATTATCTAGAAGAAGAGGGCACTATAAGTCTGTCATTCAAAATAATGGAAAACCAAACCTTCTCATAGGGAAGCACTTTTACCATTCTGAAGATAGTGTGAGAACGGCTACTGTGTTCATTCATTTTTGTTTCTCCATAATGGCGATTTTCTGTCAAAAAAGCAATATTAGAAATACTTCCATTTATATTCCAATAAACTGATTTCTGAATAAAATTTCAAAAAACTCATGATTCCAGATATATACAATTCAATGCTTTTCAAGAATATCAGCTGACATTGGCTAAACAACTTACTTTCTCCTTTCCTGATCCATTCCATAACTTGATCTGGGGAAACAACCACCTCTTCAATCAGGTCTTCTACATAGGTATTTCTCTTAAAAAGAGCAAAACCCCGTAAAAAATAACTTACTGAATTCTAAAATGGGCAGGAATACATGAATAACATTACCAGGAATTATTATTGTACCCTTATAAGTTAATTAGTTGAATGTTTTTTGGCTTAAATTTTTCTCTGATCAATGGTAACAAGGAAAATTTAGACCTACATCAGAACTATAACCTAAAAGAGAAGAAAAAGCAAATGAGATCTAGAAAGCACTCCAAAAGTAAAACTGGTAAGGGAAATTCCCTCAGAAAAGACAGAGAGAAATATCTGTGTAAATGTTATAAGGTCACAATCATACAGCAAATGAACCTCCCCCTCTTCCAAGATCCCAAAAGCATTGACCAATTACGTCATCAAAACAAATAAATAAAAAAAAAATCCACTTCGCTTGCTACTGAGCTTAGAATAAAGAAATTAAGGATGGCATTAATATATTTTTCCCTGCAGTTTATCTTACTCTTCTATGATTCTATCCTATGATTACAAGTAGAAGAAAACTATCAATTTAGTAGACAATACAAAGACGCCATTAAAGCAACTCTGTAAATCTTTTGAAGACTTAAAACATTGAGCTAAGGGATCAGTCTCATATCTGTAGTTCCACGAACGAGACAACTCTCAAGTATTCACTGTTTAAGTTAAATAAAATATATTGCCTTGGAAAGCTTAAAGGATGAAGTCTACATTTATAAAAGTTTATAAAGATAAGCCAGCAACAGCAAGCCCAGCTTCACTTGTTATTCTACTACACCAAGTGCCCTTCTGCTAACTTTGAAGATAACAATTACAGAAATTGATATGGAAACATTTTCAACTACATGCCTTTGAAAGATTTTCTTTCTTTTTTTTTTTTTTTTTTTAAATCCCAAGCAGATACAATTGCTATGCTACATAACATCCTCTTACATTAAGATAACATCCACTTACATTAACATCCTCACGAATTCCTAAAGGCTTCTTTTTCCTTATATCACAAAGCAAATCTGTAATGGTTTCATTGTAGATTTCCATGTAGGAAACTCTTAATAAGAATTCTCTATCTGGAATCTAATGACCATAGAAGGGAAAAAAAAAAATAGTAAAAATCAGTTCAGATTAGACAGTGAATGTCTTCTAATCCAAATGTTCTGAACTCTAAGTTATATCCTTGGATATCATTCCACAGATTTCTTTTCCCCATCCCCTTCTCACACAAGCATCTGCAAATACAGAACAATTTATTTCTATTCCATCTCCTTCCAGCTGCATTAATAATATATCACCTTCAGTAAGCCATAAAAGCAAGTTATGTTACACAGTTCTACGTAAGTGCAACAATAAATCTGCCGCTAAACTGCCCTTTCCATATTTAATTCCCTCCTGCTTAGGCTCTCTCCTCTCTGTGTACCTTGACTTTGCTTGCTTCTTACCTGGATTTACTTTGCTGCTGCTTCTTCCCCCGCCTTCACAGTAGGGAACACTGGGGTGAAGAAAGGCTGCACAATGGTTTTTACAGCACCATGGAAAGTTTTCTTGGCTTTAGTTACTTCGTAGACCCTCAAGTATTCCGCACCTCACAGGAACAGTTGACATAACCGATTTGAACAATTTGAAATCCCCAAGGCAGAAGTGAGTATTCTGCAAATGATGTTTAAATTTATACCTTCTCTTTACTACCTATCATGTTGCAGGATTTGGGCTCTTGGGGTGATGTATTTGTTGCACAGAAATCTTCCCAACGTAAAAACAAGGACATAATACATATTCATCAATCTGAAGATATGCTACATAATATCAGTACAGCCAGATTTCATGCATGTCTGTACAGATGATAGCTATACTACAGCTGGACAAAAATCGGACATATCAAAGCCATTGCTCTTTTTCAGAAGGATCAACAGGGTTGCACGTGCAAAGTCCAGGGCTCAGGACAACCATATCTAGTGGACTCAGACTATATATATATAAGCAGCACTTTTCTATTGTGAAATGAGTTCCTCACATACTGTTTCTGATATCTCTTATCAGTCTGCTGTGCCATTCCCCAGCACACAGGACTTCAACATCCTCTGTTTACACAGTACAGTCTGAGGGAATCCTTTCTAGTATCATTCCGGTCTATGCTATACCTGAATTCATAGACTGTAGGAACTACCTGCATTGACCAACCAGCCTATGATTCTTTTGAAAGCCTGAAATAACTAAGTTCAGCTTCATATTCTTCCTACTTAGTCTGACACTGTCAGTTTTTGAACTAAGTTTTAAACTAGTAGGATAAAGAACAAAGTTCCACATTACCTTATTTACGCTTGTAATTCAAGTTTAACGTATTTGCAAGTTTAACAAAAATTGCTTTGTTATTGACTTGATTCCAACTATTCTATTATTTAACTCATGGCATCTCTCCAAGCTTAGCAAAGTGACTGCAACATTGGGTCCAATATAAACTGTTTGTTTCCCACATCAGTTCCTTGACACTAAAACGAATTTTTTGGCAACATTCAGACGTACTGCTGGTCCTTTCAGTCGCTTCCATTTCATGGAATACTCACCTCGCAAATAATTTTGAAGACATGTTGAATTGCCTTAGGAATAATGCCCACAGATTCTTCATTTCCCATCATTGTGTATGTCTTCCCTGAGGCAGTCTGTCCATAGGCAAAGATTGTGCCTGGGAAGATGGTTACATTGTATTCATTACTTACAAGTTACCTTACAAACAGGAGTTCAGCAAAATTCTAAAACTTACCATTGTAACCTTGCACAGCTGATTGTATAATTGGAACAGCTACACCTTCATATAATTGCTGAGTGTTATTGCTTGAGTGAAAGACATGATCTTAAAAAAAAAATAAGAAAATAAAGCATGTTAATGCATTGCATTGCAGGTCAAAAACAAGCTGTCATCTTATTCAGGAATGCTGACTTCAAATCAAGAATCACTGACATCATTGTTTTTATAGGATAATTCAAACATAAAATTTAATTGTGCCACTACCGTGAAAGACTTAAAAAACAAAACAAAAAACAAAACAAAAAAAAAAACCCAAACTCAGAACCAACTCAGAACCTAAAGACAACAGAGAAGTCAAAGAAACTAAGAAGGACAGGCTCAGTTAAACAGCCACCCCATTTAATCCTAACAGCTGCCACAGCTCGTTTATCTATCAGGACTGTAAGCCTGACAAGACAGGCTACTTGTTAGGGCTCTAGCACGGGGCACATTTTTATTTTATCTCTACTTTGGGAAAAATCTTTGTCGTGGCTCCATTCTTGCCAACAAGGGCAGGGCTCAGAAGGAAGGTGCTTGGAGCGAAGCAGCTCCAGGCTCTGATGCCCGCGCTGCCCCACACATTCGGGGCTGCCTGTGCATGGCTGCAGTGCCAGCGCACTGCTGAGTGCGGCTTCCCGCTTCCTTCCCATCATATGGAAGGCATCCGGCTCATGTGCTCCAAAACCACCTGGAAGCGCAGGGCAGAGCACAGAAAGCAAAATCCATCAGGAATTCGGCTTTAAAAAGCACGTTCCTGGAGCAGGCTGCAGCAAAGCCCCCGTGTGCCTCACAGGTACACCTCAAAAGCAGTGGGTACACCTCAAAAGCAGGCGTGGGGAGCAATGGGTGTGGGGAGTGCTACGGTGCTGCAGAAGCTGAGGCGACTGCTGCTAGCACACATTCGAGTTGCACAGTTATGAAGGCCCACACAAACAACAAAGTTACTGCTTTCACACCCTTACCATAGCTGAAGACTTTTGTACCATTTACTTCCGAAATGGTGTTATCTTCACTTTTCCAGTAGAGGGACGCTTTATCTCCCAGCGCACTTTCTCTAGAGGAGAGGACGTCCCATTAGCCCCGCCGGGTGAGGACAGGCTCTGCCCCCCGCCCCCAGCGCCTCTCCCTCCGCTCAGCCCGGTCCGCCCCACGAGGACGCGCATCGCACCGATCCCGGCCTCTCCCCTCGCAGGGCGGTGGCGGAGCTCCGCAGGCCCGGCGGAGGGAGGGAGGAAGGGAGGGACAGGGCGCCACGGCGCTCCTGCTCGGGCAGAGCCTCACCTGGCGATGAGCGGCCGCACGCGCACGCAGACCGTTACGGCTCCCTCGTCCGCCATCCCCGCAGCCGTTGGGCGCGAGGCCGCCCTGACAGAAAGTCGCCCGCCCCCCTCGCCCAGCGCCCTGCAGCTGAGCAGCGCCCCGCCCCCCCCACCGCCGCAGTTTGAACTTCTCCCGCGGCCGCTTCCTATTGGTCCACACTGGGCACGCGCCGCCGTGGAATGGACCACTCGCCAACAGCCGCCGGGGGAGCGGAAATGGGGAGCGAGGGAGGCACAGACAACGGAACAACCCTTGGCGGTGCACACCCGTGGTGGCGATGGTGCCGGCCGCGACCGGGGCCTGGGAACCCCGCGGCGGCTGGGAAGAGGGCTGGGGAGGGCAGGGCGGCGGCGTGAAAGAGTCCGCTGAGACCGGAAAGGAAAGCGTATGCCATTTCCATTTAACACCAAGCTCCTTATGGCCCATTTATTAAACCACTACTAATGACTAAACTTGTAAAACAATTTTTTCCCCTGTACTTAATCATCATCCTCCTGCTCTTCATCATCATCCTCGAGTTCTTCCTCCTCTTCTTCTTCTCCGCTTTCGCTTTTTTTTTCCTTTGCAGCCTTGAAAAGCAGCTCCTCTTCCACCGTGGGGTCCCGCACCTCCCTGACCTCTGGCCCCACAGGGTACTCAGCCTGCACCGGCGGAGGCAGCAGGGGCGTGTAGTTTTCTGGGCTGTACTTGTGACCCCAGCCCAAGTAGATATTGCCAAATTTCCTAGGAAAAGAAGTGAAAGATCACACAGCCTCCACATGGCAAAGTGTAGGTGGAGATACTCTCAGGTTTCCTTACTCTGCTGTACACATTGTCACTGTGGCACAGGTTCCCGATGACAGTATGTTTTTAAGAAGCCATCTCTTTTTAACTAACGTAAGTGGTGGTGGATTCTCTGCGCCCAGCTCTGAGACCCACCAGCATGAGAAAGACGTGGCCTATCAGAGCAGGTCCAGCTGTCAGCCACTAAAATGAGGAGGGCTGGAGCACCTCTCTGACAGGGGAAGGCTGAGGGAGCTGGGGTGGTTCAGCCTGGAGAAGAGAAAGCTCCGGGGAGACCTACTACACCTAGGGGGCCTATGAGAAAGATGTACAGAGACGTTTTACAAGGGCATGTAGCAACAGGATAAGGGGTAATGGTTTGTGACTGAAAGAGGGTACATTTAGATTAGAAATAAGGAAGAAATACTTCGTTCTGAGGGTGGTGAGGCATGGGAACAGGCTGCCCAGAGAAGCTGTGGCTGCCCGATCCCTGGAGGCGTTCAAGGCCAGGCTGGACGGGGCTGTGGGCACCTGGGCTATTGGGGGGTGTCCCTGCCCACGGCAGGGGGCTGGAACTGGGTCATCTTTAGAGGTCCCTTCCAAACCAAACATTCGGGAATTCTCTGATTCTGTACCCTCTACTTAAAAATCTCCCAGTGCTAAAATGATGACGGCTATACTCTGTCACTGCTCTGTATTGCACTGTGATTCCAACTTCACTTTAGTAACACAGAGCCATTCCCGACAACAGCTCCAGTGCTCACTTGAAAGCTTCCACTGGTAGTGACTGTACTGTGTCTAGTGAAAACTAGTGGGAATAAGAACCACAGATTGAAGCTATTTTTGTAAAAAGCACCATAAACTCAGGAATACAGGTTTTAAATTGAGGACTATGGCCAAATACTAGCTGGACACTTATATCCATTTGTTTTATGCTAGCATTTCCGACAATTCTTCATTTTCAGTCTTGAACACATACTGTTGCTGTGCATACTGAAGTGGCCTTCTCCATCAGTTTTGGTATTAGTTACAATTCAGCCAAAAAATTAATAATAAATTTGACTTCATTAGATATGTATGTGTTCAGCACGTAGAGTTTGTGTTGTAATTATGCCGATCGGTTACTCACATGCCACATGTAAAGGCACATGCTCCAGGCCATCGGTTAGACCGAAGGATTACAACAGCATGTTGAGGGGTCAGCTTTGTAGAAAGTGCAGCTGTCCAAGCAGGGATGTTTTGAATTCCTGGAGGCAGTCAGACACACACTATATGAATAAATTGACTTACAAGCCACTACAAAATATTTAAGACTGTGCTACAAAGCTTTAAAGAATTCAAGCAATGATTACATTAAGATGCACGTCAGAAGAGATAAGACACAATAAATGTAGGCACTGTATTCAGACAGGTGGTTTGGATGCATGGGAAGGGATCACACAGACGCTAGCAGCCACGTACAGAAAATACCATGTGCCTGGAATGCAGTATACTTACTGCTGTTTCTTTTGTCAAGGATTGTTTTATGCTGATTCATAAATTGCATACTCATTTCACCCTGACCAAAGACTGGAGAGTAGGAAAACAATTTGCTACTGCTATAATCTAATATTCAGGTTTGCATAGCCTCATGATTTGCTGCAGTAATACTGTACAGCATATAAATTCTTACTTGTATATCTATGCATGTGCATACATATATTTGTAATTTACACATGCACATGCTTTTTTTGTCTATAAAGACGATGGAAAAATAGCTGAATGTATTTCATATGCGAACTGTCTTGAACTTGAAGTAGCTTGAGGATTTTTTTCCCTTTATTCTCAGCAAGATTGTTAGCTCAAAAATGCAATTATTTCAGTTTTAATGTCAATACTGCTAACCATTTTGAGTTTGATTCATTTTGTAAAAGAGCAATGGCAAACTGCATTGTTCCATTAAGAGGCCTAAAACTTCAAACGTTTACTGCCTAAAGGCCAACATTCCCAGGGACCCAGTATTGAAAACTTTGTATTCCATGAAGAATACCTTCATCTTCAGAAAGTGGAGTGAGAAGAGGAGGTCCTCTTTCTTGCTGTAGTTCATCTTTCTCCTCATCTTTCTCCTCTTCCTCTTCTTCTTCTTCGTCTTCATCTGATTTTTGTGAAGGGTTAAACCAAACACAGCGACCCTATCATCAACAAGGAAGAATAATAAATACGTGCAACAACTGATGAAATAATGCAAGCCAGTTTAAACAACTGGATGAGGCACATGCAGGCACAAGAGGGAGCGGAGGAGAAAACTAAAAATATGTATTCCATAACTGGGATATTGTTGGCAGACTACTGTATCCTCTTGGCAGAGTGTTCTCTTAATCCCTCAGTTGTTTCTTATCCCTGCTTACTGCTTCAGAACAATCTCACTCCTCTGTCATCAGCTTTCTGTTATTTTGTTCTGTTTGGTTCTTTTAAACACAATCCATGCTGATGATACATGCTGGACAAAAATCCTACTCTTACTGACTGGGATTGTATCTTTAAGCACACATTTGTTCCAAAATTCATCTTGTGAAGGGATAATAACAACTTGTTGCTGGCCTTTACTGGTCAGAACTGCGCTGGCAATATCCATCTCTTCCTTGTCAGGCACAGAGTATGAACATGCACAGAAGATGCACAGAACATCCTGTCCCTGCACACCTAAGCCCAAGTCCAAAAAGGCTCTTGAAATGTGTATTAATTCTTGCCTATTTCCATCCTTGCTGTGCAGATCTGTATGCTGTATTTCAGTGCAATCCTTACAGAACACAGAAGGCACAAGAAAGACCACTACATGACATATGCTTTTTTGCCAAATTATCCTTACATCTAGAGTGAACAGAAGCAGCCCCAGAAGAACAGAAGCTAGTTCAATCCTTGCCTGTTTGGTTTGTAACCTTGCTAAGCTTGTAACCAGTTACTGCAAACAAAGAGGGGAACACTTACAGACTCTGCCCCTTCCTTTTGGAATCTGCCATATTTTTTAGCTACTAGTCAGAAAAACATTACAAAATATTCTTAAAATTCTAATGAAAATAGATTTTATTTTTACAACTATTGCTTTGCTGGTAATAATTTTAAACCTTATTTCCTACCACTCACTGTTATTTAATTTATATCTTGGATTGACAGACTGGCCAGCAAGTCATCCTGTAAAGATGATAAAATTAGTAATACCTCTTTCCAGCACTAATCTGATATGACAAATATTTTATGCTATAATTTTATTTACAATGTTTTGGTTTTAACCTTTTTCTTTTGCGTGTTTCACAGCAGAAAGCAAGCAACAAAAGGTAAACCAGAAGAAAACAAGTTTCATTCAGCATGCAATCACAAGCTCTCTGCAGTGCAGCATCCTATCCAAGAAAAATACAATTAAAAATATTTTTGTCAAGTGAGGATCTCAAGAGAGAAAACATAATAGACTACTAGAAATAATTGTTATCTATCAAGGTCTATCCCAAAATGGTTATTTAAAGATAGGTTTCCATCTGAAGATTGAAACAGCGTGAAACACAGGAGGTTCCTAAATATACATATAATATTTAAGTATGTTCAGCACATTTATATATTATATAATATATCTGATACATTTTCTGTAGAAAAGTATTTCTGTTCCATACTGTTTCTGGTGAATAGTTCAAATGGGGGGGTGAGGAGCTTCATTTACATTTCGAAGCACTACCAGTACTACAACACAAATGGTATCGGAGGTCAGTGCGACCTATGCGAGTACATACCTGCTTTAAAATACTCGCTACGTGGTGTACCCACGTAGAGAGGGACTCCACCATTTCAGCTGCGGGAAGAGGCTGAAAATCAGGGTTTTCTTCACAGTCATCTCTTCCTCCCCCGCCTTCCTCATCTTCATCTCCTTCTTCCTCTCCAAACCGGTAATATCCAATGGGACTGACGTGGGTTCCTGCTGAGATCCGAGCTATCTGTGCACGCAGGTAATTGGCCTCATTTCCAGGGAAAGGAGGGAAGCTCATAACAGGAGCATCCAGCCTACCAGTGAAGAACTTCTTGATTTGCCTGGCACAGACAATCTGTGCTGGTGTCACTGGAGGCAACCTCACCCAGGGTTTGCCTGGCTCATTACAAACAAAGTAGACATATTTATTAGTCCCAGATCCGTTTTGTTCTTTTGGGATGACAGGTGGGGGCTTATAGGTAGACTTTGGTGGTTCACTCTTTTCTTTCTCCTCATCTTCATCTTCAACCTCATCCATTGCTTTCTCTCCTTCATCAATAGCCTCTTCCTCTTCTGCTTCCTCCTCTTCTGCTCCCTCAGGGTACTGTACTTCAGCTATAATATAGTTCATCTCCCGGCCCAAAATTTTACCCCAGAAGCGACAGGTCTGAATTGGCTGAGCACTGACTAGCTTTTTAAGGGCAAGAAATATGTGATAGGTTTCATCTCTGCTCAAGCCAATTCCACCCTGTTCAAAATAAAAGGCTGTTTCCATCACGTTAGGCAGAGGAGTCTCTCCCTAGTAAAGAAAATAATGAGTTAGAGCTGAAGAATAATAAAATTATCTATTTGAAAGATTGAACAAGATATCCACTGAAAGTCGTATTTCATTTTCCTATAGTGTACTCTCTCAAAGTGCTTTGCAGGCATTCATTCACTACATCTTTCACTATCATTTAGAAAAACTAAAAATGCCTCTAAAAAGATGAAGAAGAGAACACAGATGAACTCCAGCTTTTAGAATACAAGATCTCACTGTTAACTACTGCAAAATAAGGAAAGTCACAATTCTCACAAAGGACCTACAGAGGACTTCAATGCTAGCACATATCTGCTACATATAAGAGGCCTTGATGCCCAGAAACCATGTCACTGTGTTTCCTTGTGTTTGTGAAAGATGCACTGGGAAAATGGAATACATATTTTATACACTTTGACACCAGGTCAACACTATTTCTCTAGAATTACTGTTCTTTTGAATACCTCGGCATAAAGCTCCTGGTATTATTTACAATGGAATTTCTTAAGACTAGTATAAAATGGCCCTGCTCTTACTGAAGTCAATAATAATACTCTGGCTGGCCTGAGGGGGAGCAGTACTAGGCCAATAACGAGGTTTTCATTAATAATTTCCATGTGCTTTGTCATCAGTCTCCCATTTCATGGAAGTGGTGGACTAAGATTCTAAATTGTACACAGCAGGGTAGGGAATCTGAAGGAAGAAGTGCTGCTTTCACATGGAATGTGCCTGGCTCTTCCAGGTTTCTTAGGTCAAAGCAAGATAGACAAGAGTACGAAAAATTCAAAATTCCTTTCTGAAACACTCCACTTTTCTCCATTTTTTTTACTATTGTATACGGTGTACTGTGACTGTAAAATGAGTCATAGGCTATGGAAAGATATATCTTCTGTTATTAAGATGTATATTCTGTGATGGCAATTCATTTGAATATATACTCCATATGAAAATCAACATCTTGTTATCTTAATTTCCCTTTGTTTTTCCAAGAATTCCCTCAATTTTTCTTTGGATGCAAATACTCCTGTATGTTAGCAACTGAACACTGGAAAATTCCCTGTTTAATGAAGTGGCTTTTTGATTTTAGTAGTTTTTTTTTTTTTTAATTGTAACCATATTTTTTTCTAGTTGAAGAAGGAACTGAAGCCACATTTGGAGCTGAAATAATCGAAAACTCTCCATTCTCTATTTTACAGTAGAAGCTGTGTACAATATTCTGAAACTGGTACCCAGAATTAGGGTTACCTTAGGAAAAGAACAGTCAGTTTTAGGTAAAGAAAAGAATTTGGATAGAAAATTCCAGGTAGAACTGGCATATGAGCAATACTGTAAACTTTCCATTCTATTAATCATCTCTAGAACATCTATGATTTTAAAAGCTCAAGATATTAGACTTATTAAAGGAACAAAATTCCCAGCTAAGTAACCAGCTGTGTTTTCTTCATGGCTAGACACAGGACCAACTTAACTGCAGAGAGGGTACATGCTACTCTGGCTGCAATTACTTCATGGGATCATGAGACACAGTACTGTGAGGGAGACCACAACTTCTCCCCTTTCTCCTTTCTCTTCCTGCCATCCTGCCACCTATCTCTCTGGTATATTTGATATCTGTTTTTTCTATTAATAACTCACTAACTCATCTTCTTGATCTTCATCTCCTTCTCCCTCTGCCTTGAGGAACAAGGCTTTACGCGTTTCTGCGGATTCGAATGTTGGAAGAATCTCATGTTCATCTCGAAGAGTATCCATTTTTTTCTGAAACTGATCTGCCTTCATATCCTTGCTGATATTCTCAAATATGTCTACGGGATCTGTGGGCTGTTCATCCAGGATCTTTGTTAGCATATTAGCAAGATGATCGTATCTGTTACATAAATAAAAATGTTATTGGTCTACTGTACAAAAGACTTTGAATACTATGTTTTTAATACCAAAAGTAGAAGCTAATCACTCAGGGCTTCAGAGAAATCACTGGAATAGTTAAGACGAAAAGGGGAACACTGGGAAATTAGACCTGAAATTAGCCTGTTTGTAATGTCTTAAGAGTAGTCCCATCTTCCTTTTTTGGTTTATCCCACACCTGACTCAGGAGCTAAAGGAGAACTGAAACCTGGCCTTAATCAAATCAATTTCCCATTGTACTCTATAATTCCCCTTGGGAATTTTGTTTCTGAAAGCTGCTGGATGCACAAGTATGGCATGGCAATGAGATACTGCATTTATAACATATCCTCCTGCTCTATACCCTCCTGCTACCTCTTACTTTCTTAACATAACCCTTGCTTTTCTTAACACTTGTTCCCTTTGCCCTTTCACCAACACTGCTTTTATTTTGCGCCTACTTCCTACCCCTTCCAATTTTGTCTGTTTTTCAGACTTACAAGTTCAGGCCAGATGTCGCGCTGCTCTTCATCAAATAGGCTTTTGCATTCTGAATTGCCAGCATTCGGTGTTCGGGATGTGGTATTTGATCATCATATGGACCGTAGCCCAGCTGATGGAAGACATAGCCTGGTTCATGTGGCAGATAAGGTCCGTGCTCATGTTCATACTCTTCTGCATAGATCTGATAGGCAGATCTTGGTGCCTGCTGGTACTCGGAAGCTGCTCCCGGCTCTAGCTGCTGAGGCTCTCCTCCGGGTTCAAAGCCCTCAAGAGGCGGCTCGGGGCTCGGCTCGGGCTCGGCCATGGCGCCGAGGCGTTGCCAAGGCGAAGCGGCGCCGTTGCCAGGGAGCGGCTGCCGGAAGGGGCGGGCCGGCGGCGCCGCTCTCGGCTCGGGCCAGCGGTGCGACCCGGGCCGAACGGTTCGCTGCGTCCGTCAGATGGGAAACGCCAGCGAGCGGCCCACGCTGCTCCCGCTCGTTCCCTTCCGTCGTGACACGCAGATCTCCAAGCGTGGCAGCGCTCTGCGTCTGGAGCGTCTGCGGTGTGAGAATCTGTCAGATCTGCTGCTGGGAGCAAAAAGTAGGTCTTCAAAAGCTTACCTGTGATTTAGGAAGAAATATATGGCGTTCCTTTGCCTTCACTGCATGCAGTAGAAAATGCTGTTTAATCTGCCGCGTTTTAGTGGGGATATATCATACCACTGCTATACGGTATAAAGTGTTTTTTTCTGTTTTCTTTTTTTTTTTGAGGAAAAAACTATCGTAAAATCTGATGAACATTTAAAAAAATTGCCTTCACACATCCACAGAAAAAGCAGATATAAGCAAAGTTGGGGTGCAGGCGTTCTGACAGAAAAGTTCTGTCACGGGGCACTGTCAGGGGCAGGGAGACAGCTGGGCACAAAGCGAGCGAGCGCCCTTCACAACAGCACTCAGACACCAAAAGGCTAAGGACAGGTATCGCATCACAGGGAAAGAACCCCGACTTCCATTTATCTAGTTACTCAGGACTGATTTGGCAGAAACGCAGTAGCACAAGGAGGTATGCTTCTGTAGCCCCGTCGGGTACCCTGTGCTGCAGCACTACCAACTTCAATAGAGAGCTGAAGTGATGCTCAGCTCTGAAGCCCTCACGGTGTGTGAAAGTCACTCACATGAACCATCTCCTCCATTGCTGCTAACCAAGTCAGCGAAGAACTTGCACTGTGTGAGGAAACAGATGGCTCAAATCCTACAAGGAGGCTATGAAATGAATAAAAAGAGTAGGACTTTTTTTAATTACTTTTAAAGCCTTTAGGTAATCATGTTTTAATAAATATCTAAAGCTTGCCCTACAGTAAGCATCAAATGTTTTCTACCAGTTTAACAGGGGAAATAATACAACATCAGGGTATCCAAGTGACGACATAATACATAAAATAGCACAGATAGCTGAACTGTGCAGTATAGTTCCCTGCCACTGATGGATGGCTTAACACAACTTTTTATAAATGCAGTTTATAGGCAGGCAAGACATGGAGAGGAATTAAAAAAATCCCTGCATTGTATCCCTACGATTCCAAAAAGTAGAATAATATAATAAAAGTGCGAATTCTGCTGGGTTTCAACGTGCAGAGGTTTTATTACTGCCTTCTCTCTCTTTGCAAGGAATGTGCAAAGTTCATGAGTTCATGATTTCGCAGGTGTAACTGCAGAACTCACCCATCACCTGCAGAGGGCGCGACAGCACTCGCGAGTTGCTTGTGCTTGACTTATTTGATATCCACGTTTGATATCCACATGAAGAAAAACTTCACCCTGAATCTCGTTCAAAATTGACTACGACTTTACAGCATCCCAGAAGGACTCGCCTGAGCAAGCAGCCATCATCATCTTAATTAGTTTCTGTTTCAGAAGAGTAAAGTCTTCTAACTTCACCAAGTAGTAGTAGAACAAAAAGGCCAAAAAAGTCTCTCCCCTATTAGTAGAGGTTACTATACAGTCAGATGGAACAGTGCTACAGGAGATGGGTGGGTGAAGAAGAGCAGGGCTCACTAGCTATAAGGAGGTGTAAAAAAGAGGGCAATAGCTCATTCAGATACTGCACGAGCTCATGTGCTTTCTCATTGATCTCATTCCTCTAAGTTCTCTTCTGAGAATCAGAACCCACGTTGTTGTCAACTTTCCCATCAATAACTCTTAACCAAGCCTACAGCTGCAAACAAACTTTTGTGAATAGAGAAACTGCTATAGATGCTTATATTTGATCTTTTGAGTAAGTCCTGGAAAGATTAAATCCGTGTTGCATGTCACTGACTTAATATCATTAGCCAAAAAAATCCCACCCTAAAACATACCAAATTTTTAGAAAAAGAGGGAGTACACTCTTGCACTTTGGCAAGCCTAAATCTTAATTATTGGTATAGACTTTTGTCTTTTAGAACTTCATTTGATTTTTTCATTTTGATTTTTTAACAGTTTCACTCATTCCTTACAACCTGAACCAATATGGGATATGACACAGCAACTTCTGTGCATTACCAGCATTGTCTTCCCGACTTTGACAATCAATCTGGATTGTCAAAGTACCTGGAATGCAGTAAACTATAAAAAAGGTTATAATAATGCTCAGTTGTATTTCTTCTACTCATTATCTTAAATTTGGCCACTACTGGCTTTTGCACTATAAGTCCGTAAAAGCTACGTTATTAGAAAAATCAAACAAAACCCAACATATTTAGTATGTTAACATAGTGACAAAAGAAAACCACAGTGCTTTCTTAGGAGTAGTCTTGCTATGCTCACATACTAGCAATGAGAGTGGAGAGTATTATGCTGCACTTGGACAACATGCACACTATCTTTCACTGTGGTTAAATTTCACTACACTGTGAACATTTTTTGGACTTAATTTTTGGGCATGTACAAAGAAATCTCATGAAATGCCAAGAAAATAATCAGTGTAGCCAGTTAATTAATATTTAAACATTTTTTAAAAGAAATCTATGGCAGTCTTGGAGATGCACCATTGGTAGCTGCTAGCTGAAATGCCAAATACAGCACCAAATCCTCCTCTTATTCTAGTGTGTCCATTGCTTCCAGAATTACCTAAGGGGCAAAAAGAAGCAGTGAGTGACAAGAAGTTATTTCAACGTGCTTTCTCTCAAGCTTAGCTTGACTTATTGTGCCACAGCGTGCAGGCGAGGGCAGTGAATGCACAGGGAGCTGACAGGCACATGGACAGCTGCTTCCCAGAGTTCATCCTCAGCTGCAGGAATCACAGAATGCTGTTACTGTTCTCAAAACACCTTTCCCACCTCAACATGAAAGCCTTAATCCTGTGCTTCTTACCATTTAGGAATACTCCGGTAAAAACATTTGTCATTGATAGCCATTATTTCAATCTAAACGATGTGGTTCCCATCTCCTGGTTGGAGCAAACCAGGACTGCTCTCAGTCAGAGCACAAAGGCCATGAGGCACGGCTGTTCAGCGTGCATTCACCTCGGCTGGAGATCCCAGCGCTGGGAGGGGACCCATCCCAGTCAGCCCCCACCAGGCTCCACGCACCACTACAGACAGCTGTGCTGCCACTGAGGTGTCAGCCCAGGGGAGGGGGACTGCGTAACCCCGCAGTTCTCAAAAGTGCCACACAGCCTTAGCTGCCCTCGAAGCAGTTGGTAAGAAAAATTACACGAAGACCCCGCGGAACGACAGCTCACGAGCACCTTCAGAGCGCGGCGGGCTCACCCACGCAGGCGCAGTCCGCCCTGCAGGGCCGTACCAATGCGGAGAGCGGAGGGGAGGGAGGGGGCCGTCCGCCGTCCCCAGGCAACCAGTAACAACCGGCACCAACAGAAAGCGGGCGGCGCTCGTGGGTGGGTGCGGCCGCGGCCGTCCCGATGTCCTGCTCTCCGGTCAGGTCCTCAAGTGCCTCACATCTGTTGTCTGGGCACAGCCCTTGCTTCCGCCGGGCTTCAGGGGGGATGGCGGGGGGGAAACGAGCATTCGGTATAAACGATTTGCACTGAAATCGAGAGTAAATTGGAAATAACTCATCGTGACCGGGCCTTGGGCTGCAGTTAGAGAGCTTCCGAGGTTCTACTTCTGCGCTTTGACCCAGATTTGTCCGTCCAGTGTCCTCCTGCACCGCTAATTGACAGCGGCTGAGCAGCTCTGCCCGCGCTAATGAACCCACGGGGGGAGGGAGGTGGCTGCTGCGTGTCTTGTTGCTGGCTGGCAGCGCTGCCAGGCCCCTGATCTTAGTGCTTGGAGGAGCATTTTGTCTCAAACCATGTAGATTCGATGAGTTTCACCAGCTGTACTAAAAAATGCATTTCATTTTTTCTCTGCTCCTCTTTTGAATTTGGTTTGAAAAGGAAATACAGCGGTGTCTAAATCCCACATAGCCAATTTGTTCTTTAGAAACTGTCAGTCATGTTGCAGATTATTTTCATCAGTTTACATTTAGTGCCAATAGTTTTAACCAAAACTTCTTGCATTTACTTAAACTTTGTCCCCTCGCTTGATTGCAGGCGTTGGCTGCTTATAGACTGGCAGTAAAACAAGCAAGTGAAGATAGCTGTACCATTGTAGTGCAGCACGCTGTCATCCAGCCATGCCTGCAGAGGGAAAAAGCGATATGGAGAGGGTCGGCCTCTTCAGTGAGATGAGCTATGTTACCATTGGGGATAAATATGTATCACAGTATATGCGTAAGTATATTTAATTTTAATCACTGTTTAGAGATTGGGACCCCTTCTGGTACCCACCTTCTTTCAGAATCATTATTTTCTAATGTATTTTTTTTTTTTTATTAGAGGCAACTGCTTTTTCATATATATTTGTTGCTTAGGTCAGAATGCTTGATATGGTGGAATATATATAAAAGAAAGGAAAGATCTAGTAAAACTGAAAAATATGTGTGCATAATAGATTCACTACAAATTTAATTTCTTTATAATGTTATCTACCTGTAAGTTACAAGTATTTTCCTGTGCTTGTGTAAAACTGTCATGTTATTTGTCCTGCCTTTTTTTGGGGAACATTCTCCTTTTCTCGTTTTGCTGTGGAATTTCACACATATAGACCAGAATAGAAAAAACCAGCACCCCTAAGCACTAAATTACGACACTTAATTAAAAATAATGACAATGTAATTGTCAGTAAGAGAAAGCCTGCTGAAAGAACACATAAGGAAATTGTTGCAATTAGTAAGGTGGCGGAAGATGACCCTCAGTAGTTGCTGTGAAGTGAAAACACAAACTAATCCTCTCAGTACAGGTGTGTCTGCTGCAGTGTTGTGTCCGTGACAAGCACATCCCCCAGAGCTCTGCCTGACCCACTATCTTATTGCTTCCACCAGGCTGAGCTGTGGGAGACTCAAAACCCAATGGGGGGAACTGAAGCTTGTTGACCTGGTCTGTAATCAGAGGGAGAGAGAGATGCTCCTCTGATGCATTGCGCATGGTATATAAATAGGCATCTGCTCTAGCTCTGAATTGTAGTTTGGGGTAACTGATCTCTCTCCATTGCCTCTACAGCAAATCTAGGGATTGGAAAACAAAAACTGGGTGCGGTGAATACTTTCTCCTAGCATTTTCTTTTAGACACAGTGTATATTATGTGATATAAATCATACAAAATGCACGTGGTATACAAGTGAGGTGCTCTGTAGTGCATTCTTTGTGCCAACCAGTTGTTCAGATCCAGAACGTTTTTAGTGTAGTCTAAGGGAAGCACTAACGTTGAATGGTTTTTTACCGTTCTTACTTTTTTAAAGGCCCTTTTAATGAAGCTGCGAGCAAGAACAAACAGATGCTATCTGAGGGGAGCAAAACATTGTCAGCTCTTCAGGCAGGTTATTTTGATTCTGAGTTTAAGAGGATTTTCGATGGTGAAGCCTACTCAAACCCAGTCCAGCTAAGGAGACGCCATAGATTGGCAGAATCAAAGAAAAATTTGGGCAAAGCTTTCCTTCCCACTGATGGAGAGAAATTGCCGTAAGTGTTGTGAAAATATTTTAAATCAACCTTTTCCCGATGTATTCACTAAAGGTAGTATTCTCAGATGATTTCTTATAAAACGTGCACAATATTGTTGTTCTACACAATGTGGAGTTAGTACTGAACAAAGACTTGTAAGCAGCAATGCATAACTAGAGACAAGGGAAGACTGGACACAGGTAGAAATCGTGTCCTGATGCTTGCTCTGAACCACTGTTTTGTGTAACTGTCTATTCCTGTGTACAATTTTCTTTTAGCTTTTGATATTCAATGAAAATGAAGATGAGTATGGGAAAAGAATGTAGATAACTAACAGATGAATATTTCATTTTAATTTAGGAGGAAATCTGTTGGAACTTTTTACATACAGTATCTTCTCCCATTTCTGAGCCTCCTCAAAAAACAGACAGTATATATATTACAAAAATAGAGGGAAAAAGGGTCAGTTAAAGAAAATGTGACTTTTCCTCTCAGTGATTTCATATGCACTATCTTTCTGCTAGCAACATGTCAATTATCCTATAGGATGATCAGACGATGTTATAGATTTGAGGAATACATGCAGAGTAATATTCAAATAAATGCATCTTTGTTATTTGCACAACACTAATTGCATGACAAAATGATACCAATGCAGTTGGTTTCCTATAGCTATTATGATTAACATGTTAAAAAAAAAAGAGCTTAGTTACTCATTTATGACTACAGTCTTGTGTTGTTGCCACAATGAGGGACAGGAGGATTCACCCTGTGTGGATGCCCTAGTACTTACAGTCTCATGGTTATTTTTAGTCATATCTTTCTGCAGCTTTGCTTTTGGAAAGTTCAGAGAGTAACCTCTTGTCAATTTTATATACATATATTTTGGGACTCAAGGATTACCTATGTTCTGTGTTATGGGTTGGCTCAGCAGATAGCTGAGTTCCACACAGTTATTCACTCACCCTCCCCCCTCCCCAAATGGGACGGGGGAGAGAAGTAGAGAGATATGCAGTAAAACGCGTGGGTTGGGATAAATGCTATTTACTAAAATAGTAAAGAGATAAAAAGAAATAACAGTACATATATATATATATATATATATAAAGAGGATACGCAGAGCAAGGGCTCACAGCCACTGGTGACCCTTCCTCCCGGCTAGCCCCTTCCGTAACGAACGGAACCCGGAAAAACCACCAACCAATCACATGATGTTATATGGGATGGAATAGCTCCTTGGCCAATTTGGGTCAGCTGCCCTGGTCCTGTCCCCTCCCAGTTCCCAGCTCCTTATGCCCCCCTTAACTATTTCACTGGCAGAGGAATGCGGAAGTGAGTTATGTTCTCGGCTCCGCTCAACACTGCCAGGATGTTATCAGTATCTCGGAGGTACAAGATAAATTCATACTAGACACTATGAGACGTGTAGCTTCTGTTAGAAACTAGGACATTCTGTCATATGCTACAGGAACATTTTAGCTGTCAATAGAAATGCAAGACCTGGCGTGCAGGCTTAGTGTCAGATATATACGTGTGCTATTTCTGGTGTGACAGAAAATGTGTGACCCCGTGTTCAAAACTTTATTTCTGCTACAACTTTACTGGTCTAGCACAAAATGATTTATCAGGGTTTAACTGTTAGAAACACCTCGGCACTAATTTCAAATCACTTGTCAGCCAACAAGAGTCCCGTTAACTTATTTTCTGGATTCAGACTAAATTGCTTACAACAAGGACCTGCTAGTGTGCCCTCCTCCATTGACTGCCTCCACAGAGGCACTTGCTAGCCGTGGGTTTAGCAGCTCATGCTCTTTTTTGTTTTCTAAGACTTTTGAGTTCTTCTAGAAATGAACTGCAATACAGGTTCTTTATCCTGTGCTCAGTCTGTGCTGGCAGAGTAGTACAAAGCAGAGAATGGGAAGGTGATCATCCTCAAACAATTAACATAGTGGTTATACCTTTCTTGTAGTCTGAAACTGACTCTTACTGTAACTGAGGAAGCAGAGCAGAGCTGTATGCATTGCTGCTCTCTGTGCTATTCTTGGCAGCCTGAATAGCAGCATGTCGCATTCTGAAGATGTGACTGAAGCCTGGGCCTTTAGTTTCTTTGTATGTCCCTTCTCTGTTATGTTGTTAGCCACGTATAAAAATCCTGTGCACACAAGTGACATTTCAAGAACATGAAGTAAAGCACTTAAAAGGTAGGATACACCAGGATGAAGGTTGTCTGTTGTAAGGGGAACGCTAGGTCATGGTCTGAATCAGTGATTGAGCACCTGGTGAAGGGTGGTGGCTGGCCTGGGGAGCACAGGCAGATTGTTTGCACCTGTACCCCCCCCCAGTGACCGGAAGGGGTGGGCCCAGGGTGGGGCGGCCCTGGGCTCATTTAAGAGCCAGCCACCGAGAGGAGTGCATCTCTTGTGGGATTGGGCTGCTTTTTGGGGGAAGTGCTGTTGTCTTGGTGGCATGGAGGGGGAAATAGCTTTCGTGTGAGTCCAAAACTTCTGTTACTTCTGTTTATGATTATTAAACCCTCCAATGCTTTACCTGGGATCACTAAAATTTATCTGAAGCAATCTCACTTTGTTTGCATGGCATCTGTATGTTGTCAATTTGCCCATTTTTCCCTGTACATGGCTTTACGAAGCCCAAAAATGAAGGGAGGGTAATGAACAGGCAAAAGGTAGTGTTCTGTGCAAATATGACAGCTGTTACCTTGGCAGCCTAATCCTGTCAGTGTTCATTAATGGCCTGTTTAAATAGGAACTCACTGAGATACCTTGCTTTCACTTTACAGACAGGACAGCCAAAGCAGATTACCTGAGCTACCTGGACTGGTTAACAAATCTCACACAGTAGTCCCTGTTTATTTCTTCCTATTTTGTTTTGAGTAGTGGGGGGCAGGTTTTTTGGGTCTGTTTGTTTGTTTTGGGATTTTGTTTGACCATAGTAGCTGCAACCTAGTGGACCAAATGCTGTCCCTCCGTTTGTCTCAGTGCTTTTATCCTTTAGTGGCTGTATGATGATGTAATTTGAGAGCGTGTCATATGCTTAGCAGCAAACGCTGGTTTCCAGGTTGATCTTTAAAAACCAGTCTGTAGACTTCTGCACCTTTGTAGACAGAGGTGTTTCTCCTAAATGAGTTGTGCCTCCTTTTACTTTCCTTCTGTGACAAAGCAGAAAGATAAGTAATCTTTAGCACCTCCATCTGTGACCAGGGAAAAAGAAAATGTTTCAGACCAGTATACCACATTGTGTTCTGTCCTGATTTATAATGACAGTAAATTGCTGTTGTCTGTAAACTAGTGATACGGACTCTTGTCATCAAGCAAGTCTGTTTAGCCTACTCCTCTAGGTATCTGTTGGTGAATCAGTACGTATTAGTACGTTAGCAAAATTGAAACAACCTCTATTAAGTCTATTTATGTTATTAAGATTCCTCAGAACTCCATCTCTGCTGCCATCTTGTTTCTTTTGTGCCTGTAACGCTGTACACAGAATTCCTGTGACTGTAGTTCCATGCACAGTGGATCTGGTCTGGTTTTATATAAAAACCAGAGATACTGCTACTCTTGAGATACTACTTGTTTGGGATTTCTATACACTAACATTTTAGCACGCTAGATACAGCAGATCTGAAATATTTGTGAAGGTGTAATTAATGCGTTAATTTGTTCCTTTCAGATGTGGACTAGGCACCTATTATGGAACCATAGGAGGTCCATGTGCATACTTCAGTGCACAACTGAAAGCCAGAGAAAGATATGTTCCTCCTGGAAAGAATTTTTATACTAATCCAGGAAAAAAAGGATCTGGATATGGGTAACTTCACAGTATTACTTCTTGCAGAGTATTTTATTAAATGTTTCTTGAGTTTTGAGCATCTAACTAATCTATTCTCTTCTTACAGTTACGCAAATATTACCATAGGTGAACAATATCCACATGAAGCAGATGGGTATGAAATAGAAAAATTAATTGCAAAGGTAAAAATAATAAAATCTTCGTTATGTATTAGTCATGATTCTTTATTAGAATTTACACAAACCTTTTGTTTGGTGTGATGTTTCCTTTAGCTTGAAGTCAAAATGTTTATTGTACAAGGTGGAGGGAGGAAAACAAATGAATAACAATACTGTAAAAATGAAGACTTAGTTATTGTTGTTATTTTCTCAAGACAGCTGGGAGTATCCCATCCAAGTTCCAACATTCAAGGTTTGACCTTAATTTTTTATGTGGAGACCTTAAGCAATAATTGCAATAACAACCAAACAATGAAAATAGCAAGAACTTCTTTGGTGTTGCTGTCAGAAATGGGACCTTATTATTCTAAATACTTTATAAACAAAACTGTTCATTTTTATCATACAAGTTCATAAACCTAAGAAAGCGCCTACGTTTCTTTGTGCTGATTTTAGTTTTCTTGCTTATTTTCATTATATGTAGTGGAAAAATTGCAAAATTAGTCTACAGTAAGAACAAGATCAGAAGAAACCATTCAATTACCTGCTGTTGAGACAAATTGAGAGTCAAACCTGTATTATTTCAAAATGGCATCTGGAAAGAATGGTCAACATTTCCCATGGTACAAAGAGCCAATTCATAGAGAAGCTCAATTTAGCAAGGTGCACGGAATCTGGGAAATGTAGTGGCAAGTGTTCACAACTGGTTTTGTATGCAGCTGGGATACGTGCCAGCAGAATTTTCAATTATGTATGTATTTATGCCCAAGATACAGGTATACCATACAGTTAGGTTCATCTTAAATCCACAGTGCTTTTCTTGACATTTTCCTGCCATACTTTTATAGCAATTGTTGTGCTTCCTGGTCAGTGTCTCTGTATGTTCCATTATACGTGGTGGCTATTGAAATATCTTGGTCAAACAAGGAAAGAAAGAGTGAATGTTCTTCAAGACTGAATTTAAATATTTTCAATTTTTTAGTTAGGATAATAAAATACAATTAAAAAAAAAAAAAGCTCAAGATTATTTCTTTCCAAGTATTTATTTTACAGAAAGCACGAGAGGAACACAAGCGTTTGGTTAAAGGAGGGCCTTTCAGGACAAACCTATATCCCCTGGAGTATTTTGACATAAATCCGTATTTCAGTGACAAACCTTTGCCACCTTTGAAGAAAGCACCTCCAGAGAAGCGAATTGTAGCACCTTTTAGACCAACTTCTCCTGCTAAAAAGGTTAGTTCATCTTACAGCTACTGGAAACAAAGGATAAATATACAGATATTTTGGGTTAAAAGCTTTGCTTATAGTACACAGGGTGGAAAACACTGTTTGTTTTTGTTATTACTTTCTTACTGCTAAAAATAAAAAAGATATTGTTCAGTTTACTTTGAGCCAATGCTGACTGATAACCAGTTTCAAGTAACCTAAGAAGTTTCTCTTTAAAATCTGCTCAGTGCTGTTAACATACTGTTAATTGTCTGCATAGGCCATGAAAAATGTACAGAGCGGAATGTTACACCATAAATGATAGTAAGAAAGGATTATAGTAGCAAAACAAAATCTTTTATTTTGGACTCTGTCATTCTCTCATAGCATTTTCGAACTTGTGTAGATACGTAAACCAAAACTCCTAGATGTGTCATGGGAACGGAGATCTGGAAGGAGCAGAAAATGTCAGGTTAGAGCCTCTGCTGAGGGAAAGGCTGCAGGAGATAACTAAGGAGTTAGCAGCAGACACATTTGGTTGGAGTTAGCTTTAGAATTTTCTTCAGTAGTTAGGGAAAAAGGGAGGAGATGTATGGGAATAAATACATGTGGGAAGGGCTCAGATGACCTAAGAAATGGAGCTTGGAGTTAGAACACAGTTCATTTGTTTCAGTTCCTTTGTGTTATTTCTTAAAATCCGAATGGATATTTTTCATTCCATAAAGCATTCTATTTTGATGTTTTTTGAGATGAGATGCTAAGTTTATGCCACTCACCTTTGCCTAAACCTTAATTTCAGTGTGAAATGGTCTCTCTCTCTCTCTCTCTCTCTCTCTTTTCCTTAAAGTTTCCTGTGTAGCTTCATTCTGTTTTCTTATAATAAGATATAATCTGCTATTCAATATTCTTAGCAGCTTTTGCATGAAAAGAATTGTAATAAAATCAATTATTTTGTAGAGTGGCACTGCAAAAGGTTTTTTTTTTTTTTTTTTTTCCAGGCAGGGGGCATGAAAGGAGGCACATTTGATCCTTACCCAAGTTATTCTGCTGACCCTTATGTAGTCAAAAAAACTACGGCTGTCCCATCCAGTAAAGAACGAAAGATTTTCCATCCTCCTCCTGGACCAAAAAGCAGACCTGTTACAAGTATAGTAACTTTAAATGTCACAAGGTGAGCCACTTTAAGTTCATGTTTCATGTGTGCTGTCTCTCAAAATTCATTAGCACAGCTGTTTACTTTTTAGATAAATTGAATAATTGAAGGAAATAATTATTAACAAAAGGATAAGAAATGTATAAGGAACCCTGCTTTCAAAATTTATTCCTATACTTTTGTAAACTTAAGTTACTGTAAAAGGCTATACATATCCTAGAGACCTTCAAAATCAGTTGGTACAGGTATGATTGAAAACTTTTTCTTTAAGTATCTTTCCTGACTTAAATGTCAAAAAGTGACAGGAATGCTTTTTCTTTTTTTCTTTTTTTGAAAACAACAACAAAAAAAATCTGATTTCATTTTCCCTTAAGTTTATGGAATAAAATTGGCTCCCTGTACTGGCAGATGTGATACTAGTTAATCTAAGCCTGTAAAGTTTTTGAAACAATGGCATTCAGATTAGATTGTGACTGCAAACATGTTACTATGTAATGCTGGAGATTTGTAATACAAGGAATGCATATAGGTATACAAGAGCATTCTTTACTTTTTTATTTATTTATTTATTTTTTTAGACGTGCTAAAGTAAAATGCTTCTTCTTAAGTAAATTTTCTGTTTGGCTTTATTGTAATTCAAGGAAATAATCAGGACTGTGCTCTTTAAAGCTATTTTAAGAAATCACTTTCCAATGGGGATATCTAAGATTGCATGTAGACCAGCTAAGCATGTGGGCTTTTTTGCATGCTTCATGGAAAAAAATGGAATTTGTGAAATGTTCCTCTAAAATGATTTTTCATCAGTGATTTGCCTTTTATGAATCACATGTAGAGTTTAAGAAATACATCTCCTTTACTCACCTGTGATTGTTCTATTTACTTCACCATGTATCTGAATTTGCATAATCACTTTTTAAGTGGCAGGAAATGTTTACAGTTTTAATTTGCGCTGTGAAGGCCAAATCAGAAGCTACATCTTACTGCACATTGATTTGATTACTAATGGAAAGTAAGAATTGAAAGTAACTTTTTGTACACCAAAAAGCCTGGTAACTACCAACACTGATGTAAGAAAGTACACCTTCCATGTATCCACTAGTATTTTTAAACTAGTGAAGGGGGAAAACATTGGTATACTGGTCTGGGAAGCCTTCTTATCAGTGTAGCATTTGTATAATTGTTTCATCAACAGAATAAAAATTCATGTTCCCAAATAAAATGTATTTATGGGGGGTAAAAAACTGCATGTGAAGTAAGCTTTAGAATTAAACGGAATGGCTCATTGTGAAGGATCACTATGTGCTCACAGATGCAGTTATGATGGGCTCATTAAAAGTATTTGTAAAGAGAAAAATTTCACATCTCCAAGAGAAAGTTCCACAGACAGAAATTCAACCTACTATTTCAAATTCTATGCTGTTTCTTTTCTAACAGTTAATGTATTCATTTTTGCTTAATTATTCCTAGATTTAGTGGAATAAGAATTGTGAACAGCATTTATTATAAGTATGAAGCTCATAGCTTATAGAGTTTAAGAAATATGGTAAGATATCTTTTAAATGATCAGCTTCCCTCCAGGATTACAGTTTGTATGTACTTTCCAGTGGAGATCTTTATCTTCTGGTATTTTAACCATAATCCTGCAATTGGATTTGCTACTGTAAATTCTTGCCCACAGAGTTCTGTTGAAATCAATTAGATGCCACATGCATTCAAGTCATTAAATCTAATTGCAGGAATGGGTGTAATAGTTTTTCATTTTTACAAAAACTTTTCTATTTTGTGGAATGATATTCTAAAATAAAATCTAATTTTTTCTTCACTTACATTTCAGATCAATAAATGTAAAGAACTACAAGACTGCACGCCTTACATCTTATTAGGTAAAAATGGTGAAATGAAGGGTGCGCTGCTTAGACTCTTAACGCATATTGGCAATGGTATTCAAAGCAAATAAAAATGTGAAAAGTGGAATTCAAGTATATAAAGCAAGCCAGTTTGATTATTGAGAATGTAATATTTGGCTATTTGATTATATATACTGGGTTATAAAGCTATAATAGATAACTTAAAATTATGTATTTAGTAAGTCCAAGGAAATCTTCATCATATTGCATCACTAGACTTTTGAGATGTAGTTCTACAAAACATACTTCCTAACAAATAATTTAGGTTCAATTGCACAAAATATTGCAGTGGAAGAAAATGTACATCTTTCAAAGACTACTAGTGTACATGTTAGCCAGATAAGTCATGTTGCCCACAGTGAAACTAAGGTCATTGTCTTCCTTTAGTAGAATTGCAACTTGTAGTCTATTTTGATTGTATTTCTTGTACTAAGAAAATAAAAACAAAACCAGTGGTTGTTGGCTAAGTCTTCCAGCATTTATTAAGGCATAAAACCCCTTGCTTTGAGATAAAGAGGACCCAGCAATATTTTAAAATTCTAATTTATACAATAATTTTGATGTTTTCTTTATTCAAAGACCTGTAACAGAATACCTTCTTTATTTTTTACACATTGTGTTAGATGATGGTACCGGTGTTGTCTTGTACAGATTATCAGGACAATATGCCATGTTGTTCACTTGTGAACTTTGAAAATTCAGCATTCCTAGGTAGATTGGACTGCACTGGACTTCCTCCTAACTGCTGTTGTGATGTAGTGCAGCTGATGAAGACGGCTCTGAAGTTTTTTGTGGTCCTTCTGCCACTTCAGCTCTTCCTCTTGGATTTTCTTCTGTATTTCAGTTGTCTTTTCATTCCCTAGGAAAATGGGGAAATGGGGTTAAAATGTGTGGCACCTTATTTAAAAAAACAAAAAACAAAACCACAACGACCCAGCTTGTTTAAGAAAATTTTTAGTGAATGTTACTGAATGTATACTGACTGTGGTCATCATGGGAGCCAACTAGTTCCCCCAATAAGTCCCCATCAGAAAATGTGTGCTCCCAGTGACCTGATGCCCATTTCTAAGTAGGGCCTCAGCATGCCACCAATAATAAAGTACTCTGTGTCCTCTGGATTCTTCTTAGTGCATTTTACCATGATGGTGGAATTTAGCACTTCCTTAAATTTATTACCCAATTATCTAGGATAGGGAGGACATCACACATATCATTTACAGCATCCCTTACAGTATAAATATAGCCAGTCGCCTTTATAATTAAGTCTGAGCACAATTTAGTAGTTACAGTCTGAAGCAACTTTGTGTTTCTGTAAGTGTCAAATGCAATTAAACACCTGACCATCTACTCAGCAGCCCAAGTATTTACCATTTCAATCTCCTTATTGAATCTGGGTGTGCAATGCTGAATTATAGCATAATTTGCGTATCTCCAGTAAAAAATAAACAGTGCAACAGCAAAATATTTTAAAATGTTTTTATAGGAAAAAGCATTGAGAGATAGATTTGGATCTTTAATGTCATATCAGTACTGGTACAAAAACATGCTCCACCTTTAGAATGCTTTATTACAAACCAGACAAATAATTGTTTCTTTGTTACAATCTGTCTTTAGGAATTATTGAAGAAATAGGAATAGATTACTTCTAGGTAGTAATAGTCTCTGAAGATACTGTGTCTCTTCTTGGCCAGGGACGTCTACAGGCTTTTACTAGTGGGAAAGTGAAGATACATAATTACCTCTCAGTCTGTTCTGGAGACACCGATAACTAATTGCATGGTTTTACTTTAGTAGATTTATTTATTAAGGAGTAAAAAAAAAAAATCCTCAAAAATGTACTAGAATAAAAGGAAGTAGTATAGCAGAGACACTACATACAGGCTGTTTCAACTTCATAGAATATGCAGTATTTTTGAGAAATTCTACCTCATCCAGGTCCTGTGGCTGAGGAAATCAGAGTCCTTGTGCAGTGACTAAGTAACAGAGGCTAATTTTTGTACTTTTCATAGCTATGACCATGTTCTCAGAACGTTTGCACTGAAAATGTTAAAATTCATGTTTTAACTAATAAGCTTTCTAAGTCAGTATCTAGGGCAAAAAGATAAAGGTAGCTTCTGTTGATTACACGTAGACCAGAATGAGACATCATCTAAAACGCAGGTAAGCATAGGTTAAATTTCGTTTAGAACTTCTTGCAGAATAACCTGTGAAATATGGCATGTACTAAACTGTTCAGCTGGAAGGTGAATATTTCTGTCTGAAATCTTTGGGACAGAATTCCCTCTTCTGTAACTGTCATGAATACATGAAATTTCTATAGACTACTTAAATTGTATAAGGATCTGCTCATGTGAATCTATAAAATTCAGCCAAGTATCAATAAGAGCAGAGTTTTGAGAACATTATGAAAAAACTTGAAAAGACTGTAAATAATTTAAAAAAGAAAAATGTCTATTACAATTTATTTGAAGCAAGAGACTGGTGTAGATTATTAGAAGTTGCTTGGAAAGGAAAAACAGTTTGTTTAAACGGTGGGAGAAAATGCCCTCCAGTGTCTCCAGAAAATAGTAACAAAAAACTCAAAGCCCCTAGACTTACATTCAAAGATCTGTCTAGGCCTCATAGCAGTCAAATGCAAAAATCCCCAAACTTTACGTACACTGGAACAACTCACTCAGGTTTTGTTTTATAAAAATACATGCATTCTGTGCCATCTTTTCAGAAGCCCTCTTTTCCTCTAGCAGCTTAGCCTCAGACTTAACAACAGCAAAGCTGCAATTTTCTTAGTTAAAACCTGAAGTTACAATTCCAGTGTTACTCTTCTCAGAAAAATCAGATAAAGAGGACAAATCATGTATAGTGATGTTAGAAAAAACCCCAAACATAGAAAACAAGGAAAAAAAAAAAGGTAAGTTATTGCAAAAGGAAGGTCATACCTTGTGGAAGGTAATCTGAAGTTGCAAACTTGGAATCAGGAATTTCTTTACAAATTCCAGTGGAATGTGCAGAGTAACGGTTATCTTGCACGGTGCCAGAACTGCAGTCAGGCTTCTTTAGCGCCCAGACTAGAGCTGTAGCTTGACCTCGGAGATAAATATAATCCTTATGCAAATGGTGGAATTCAAACTGCAATACATCTCTCTCATTTTCAATAGTCCGCAGGTGGTTTTCTAATAGGAAGCATTCTTCAGTCAGTTTTCTAATGTTGTTTTCATATTTGGAAGCATGTTGTCTGTATTCCTGCAGTTCTCTCTTAAGTAACTGATTTTCCTCTGTGATGTCTGTTATTACTGTTGATAACCTCTTGTAGTCTGTGTTTGCAGTGGTCAAGTTAGACTTTAAAAGATCAATATCTGCTTTTGCATTTCTGAGTTCAGTCATGAGTTTCTTTTCTGTATACACTTTATCTGACCAGACTTTCTCCAAGTCCTTCAGCAGCATCTGTTCAGTATTAGAACATTCCTGCAGAGTCATTTCAAGGTTAAGTTTTTTCTCTGCCAGCCTTTGTGTTAATTGAAGATGAGTCTCCAGTTCGGATTTTGCTGTGGTTTCTCTTTCTTTCATTTGCTGTATTTCACTCTGATTTCCTTCAAGCTCTTGCTCTAGGGAACTCTTTTCTTCTATAAGATGGCATATTTTTATCTCAAGTTTTTTATTTGTTTCTTGTAATTTGGAGCATTTGTTTTGCAAGGACTCTAGCATCACACTGAGCCTCCCTTTTTCACAGATAGCAGCAGTCATCTTATCTTGTAATTTCTTGTTTCTAATTTGAAAATCATGTAGTGCCTGTATCATCTCTTGGTTTCCGTTATGGATTTGATTCTTCTCTTTCTCAAGTTTTATTTTCTGGTCCTGGAGTTCTTTACATTTTCTTAACAAGTTCTTCACTTCCTTAATGCATTCCTTGTTGTCTTCTTGTGATTTAACCAACTGAATTTGCATACTTCTCTTTTCTTCATCTAAATCATTAATTTGCTTATCACAGGTTGATATTTTTTCTTTCAAAGACTGTATGGTATCAGGAAGAGGTTTCACTTTGTTCCTGAGAGCTAGATTTTCCTTCTGAAGATGATGTACTCTTTTCTGCAAATGCTCAGAATTTTTCAGAGACTTTAGCAATGCTTCAAATTCTCGATCACATTCAGAGGCTACTTTGATTTCACTCAGCTTCTGATCTCCTAGCCTCAGTAGTCGCTGACTAAGAACAGTCAGTTGTTCTTTTTCTAGTTGCTGTTTGTGATCAAGCATTAGTAGCTTATCTCTCACCATCTCAAAAAAAGAATTGACCTGGCATCTGTTACCGTCACTGTAACTGCTTTTAAATTCTTTAAGTACATTTTTGCTTTCAGATTCTGCTTTTTGATTGCATACTGCTGTAGAAGACCCCCATACACCGGCATATTCAGAGTCTTTATAAAATTCTTGATCAAAATGTAGGCAATTTTCTTTAAGTGGAATGGAAGCAATATGTGATTCATTCAAAGAGGTCACAGTTTCTGCAATTTCTTGTAAGTTATTTAATTTTTCTCTGTATAAAGAGACAGATTCTTCTGTATTTTTTGCTAACAAATCTGAATCTGTACTGACTGACTTCCAAAATTCTTGTTTCAGCAACTTGGTAGGATAGTTATCATCTATTTTATGAAATTCTTTCCCATATTTGGGAAAATGTATAGGAAGTTTAGATTCACTTGGAATTACTTTCTCCTGGGCAGCAATCTGCCTTTCTGTCTCTAAATCTGTGCCAGATACCAAATGTCCACATTTATATCCATTATTTATTGCAAGTATCCTTTTGTTTCCGATTAGATCGTCTGAATTTTCAACCTCTTCAGTTTTCAGTGAAATCCTATGTGAAATTTCTAAATCACTGACCATGTTTCCAGTGTTGGAATGTGCTTCCACGTGCTCCACAGAACAGGATTGTTGGTCATGGTGAACTTTTCTTTTAGAAGATGGTGATTTGAGATTTTCCATAGGCTACTCCACAAAATTAAAAACAAATGTACAAAAAAATCATACTGTAAGAATTGTGAAACATTGAAGTAATGGAAGCATAAGACAGCTGAGCTGTTATCAAAACCACTTCTCAATCAAGACTTTTACAGTTTTCTCTCTGCCACTGCCATTTAGCCATTTAAAATTTAAACGGCTTTAATTGGTCTCATTTAATTCAGTATCAGGTTTTGGAGCAGGCACAACATACTAAGTGTCTTAAATTGACTGAGTATATTTCAAGCAGAGGAGAGATCACCTAAGGAGACTGTGGTTTGTCTTTGGTTTTGTCGTCCTAGTCTGTACGAATTAAGGGCAAACTGAAGTTACACTAAATATATGCAGAAAAAGTAGGTTTTACTCATAAGAGAAGGTCTGTATTTATACCCTTTCTTCATTTCTCTCCCCTCTTTGGCTCCGTCCAGTCTCACTATATGCTTTGTATTGCTTTCCACGTCCAGTGAAAATAATCCAAATGAATTTGGGGAAGATCAAGTTACTATTTTATTTGTGCAGAAAGGAAACTGAAGTTTAAGCATAATGGAAACTGAACTTCAAGCATAATGGGTGGGAAGGAACAGTATACATACAGCTTCTGAGGAAGAAGATACTGTTATTTTTTTGTGCCTGGAATACCCTTTGAGTTATTTTCTAAAAAACAGAACTCTCAAATCCAAAATCCATCTAAAGAGTAATTTGTTTGTAGGTAAAAATTGTTAAACGTACCAGAGAAGCATTACTTGCTGTGCAAGTGATGTGTGCTGTCATCATAATCTTATCTGAAGTACATACTGGAGTCTTGATTTCAAATATACTTTTATTTAATATCTCACTGATTTCAAACTGTACCTAAAAAAGATTGTTTATAGAAAACTTACATGTATAAGTATTCCACTTTCCAAAACTATGCTATTAATCAGGAAGTTCTCTGCTAGGAAGGACAGACTGGATGGGAGTGGAGTGTTGGAACAGGGAATTGTGTATAGCTAGCGAAGTGTAAAGCTACATGTCCTTCTTGCATCTGATTCAACTTCTATATCACAAATCAGATAAAATGATGGCAGAAGCGTGCTCCTGAAAGGGTGGCCTAGCCTTTTGTGAAACATGGTAGTTTGCAGCAATGGAGCAGGTTCTAATGTCTAATGACTGACATAATGTGCAATTCACTTATTTGAAAACAAGTTTCCTTGAGTTTATAGTAGTAGAAATTAGATAAATAAATAGGCCTTCCCTTTTTTTCCTCAAACTCACTTTTGTTCTTCCTCTCTGTTTTTCTAAAGTTTTCTGAGCCTCGAAATAACACTGACTAAGAGCAAGAATCTAGATTATCAGCTATTCTAAGATGAACAGGAGATTAAATGTATACTAAATGCACATAAAAACCTAAAATATTTGTCAATATCTAAATATAAATGCCAAGTCCATCATTTTTAAGAGCATTTGTGTTGTTTTACCATATTAGCATTCTCCAGAGTCTGTTGCTGAAGTGTCTGAAACGATTCCAGCTGTTGCTGAAGAATCTAAAATGTAAAAAAAAAAAAAAAAAAAGAGAGAGAGATTTGAGATGAATCAGGATATTTTCTTTTTAACTAATGTTTATTTACTAAGATTGTTTTCATCTAGCCTGAGTCAACAGGAGTCCATCAAATGGTTCTTTTACCATTCAAAAGCCATTTAGAAACTAGTTGGCAATACTGGAAGGATTTCAGTGTCATTTTTCATGGACAGTTGCTCATACCACAGAAAGCACTGTCACATTTGGCATTACTTTTGACGTTAGTTTTTACCATGAGACCAAATGTGCTTATGCTCAAATTCTACTCCAGTACTCCAATTCTGAAGATGGTCTTTCTGATTTACACTGCGGTTTGCTGGTGTCCAACATAAGGAAGTTAGACCATCTCTGGGACTTGTATAGGGAAACCCTAGCACTCTGCGTTAATAGAACTAATCTTAGCCAAGTTCAAATGACTTAAAAGTGCTTTATGATAAATAGTACAAATCCTTTACACAGATAAAAATGTTTTTCTGAATGAGTCATTATTAGGTCACAGGAATTCAGAAACTCAGCAAAACTCTCAGATAAAGGAATGAGCATGTGCATAGAGCAAAATGTCTAGTTTTCCATGTGTTCTGTTTTGGAAGAAAATTCTCCAAAAGAAGAAAAGAGGCAGGTGGAGAGTACTGTACATCCTATACCTGAATTAATAAAATACTCAGTATTAAAAGCAAACCCAACATACTTTGCTAATTTGTATCCAAATACAAATTTTACTTTGAAAGTATGCTGTCAATTTCAAAATACTTAAGCAAATTTGATTTCTTACTCAAAAATATCAGGACAGCTCCTGTGGTCTTAAGTCTGGATAGAAGTATATTAAATATACTGAAACAATCAAACAATTGCTTTATGTTCATGTTAACCACTTTGTACAGAAAGAGCCATGTGAAGGAGATGAGCTTTACATTAAGTAACCCTGTGAGCGCTGGGAATTAACGCTTCGTCCCCGTGGTTCATGTGAACATGAAGTGAGGTGCCTTTGCTCAGGTGCTCGCCTGAGCCGCTCCTGCTGCGTGGGTGAAGGCTGGGACAGGCCAGTGTGTCAGCAGTGGTTTGGACATTCCAACAGGTATGTCCAGGTGCTTAAAGAGATGCACCACGTGGGAATCCTGCTAGCTTGGGCTCTCCTTATGCCCAGTCATCCTGCTCCTGGCTGCATGCAATCAAATCAGCTTACTTCCAGGGCTGTTTGCAGGTGAATTGGATCTTCTGCTCCCACTGTATGATTACCTGCAAATAAAAATGACATTTCTACAGTTAGCGCTGCTTGAAGTTCACAGGAAGAGCTGTTTCAAATCTAGCTAGACATCAACAAGAGAAAATGCAGAAAGCTCAGCCCTTGGGGGGGCTGAGGAGGGACATAACAGTGTATTTCTCCAGCTCCTGATTTTCGCAGCTCTGGTGCAGGTCAGGATGCAGTGTCTGTAGAGCCTTTGAAGAGGCTCGGGCTCCAGCTGAGAGAGAGGTGAAACGGCCGCGGCAGAGCAGTACCTCGGGGGCCCCGCGGCGCTGTCCCGTAGGGGCCTGAGGGCCGCCCCGCCCCGCCCCGCGGCCAGCCCTGCATGCCAGCGCTCGGTCCCGGCCGCGTGGGATCTCCTCCCGCCGTGTCCCACACCATCCACCGCCCCGGGGGGGGGAGGAGGAGGAGGAGGAGGGCCGGGGCACCGTGCAGGTCCCCTCGCGGCGTTGAGGCGGCGAGCCGTGCCGTGCCGCTCTGTGACAATGACATCACATTCGCAGGGAACCGGCGGTGAGGCAGCGGCCCCGCCCGGCGGTGTGCAGCCGGGCCTGCTCCCGTGCCCTGCTGCTGCCTCAGCCCCTGAGCGCCCTCAGAGCAGGGCCTGCTGTCTTGTGCTTGCCCTCCTCTGTGCTTTTTGGTTCTCTTTGTAATTCTTGCTGCTGACACCTCCTTGCGTTGTTGCTGTCGGTGGGCTTGCTCTCCTGCGGTCACACCTGTGATGCACATTTTGTCACATACATTTGTAAAGTAACATTCTGCTGTACTTTGTTTAAAGTTAACCAGTTTACACAGCATAGTTTTATGCTATCAGGAAAAAAGTTTCCCTTGCAACATACTGGGAACTCCTAACCCATCCATGAGCAGTATCCATTGTGTTTTCGGTGCTTGAGGTACTCCTAACACAGACGTTCAGTGGGAATCACCTGTACACATGGAGCAGAGGCACATGAAGACTCCTCAGGTAACTAAAGGACTTGGTACAGGAAGCCAACAAGATTAGACGTGGGTTGGTAAGCCTGGTTGCTTCTGGCAGAGCACCTGGGAGGCTAACATGCCTGAGGAAACCTTGGTTTGCTTTTGCAAACAAAATGGCGCCCGCTGCCATAGATACGTAGTTGACGTTCTTTTCGGAAACAGTACTACCTGAGGTAAAGTTTTTTTTAAATTGCAAATTTCATCTGTGGCAGGGCTTCAAGTTAAGGCTTATGTAACAGTTGGTTGGCAAAATTTATGTTTTTAAACTCAGTATTGTGTAAAAGCTAAAGATCAGACTGGTAGAACTTGTCTACAAACGATCAAATTCCACCTGAATTTTTTTATTTGGCATTCAAATTGTGTATAGTGTGTAGTTCCTTCAAGT